>JBBPDA010109230.1:0-10459 GCA_037974385.1 Arnoldichthys spilopterus
CGCAGTCAGCTGGGATTGGCTCCAGCTTCCCCGTGACCCGGAAACGGAAGAAGCAGTTGGAAAATGGATGGATGGATTATTATCTGTAATTTGTTAATTCTGTTGACCTATTAATTAACTGGCAAAGGTACAGGGAAAAGGTTTTAAATATTTTTAACCAACTTAATTGATTTTTTGAAAATATAAGCAAATTGCCTGCAACACAAACTACCAACTGTGTTACACCACTTTTCTTTTTAATAACACTTTTTAAACATTTAGGAACTGAAGGTGCTAATTTTTACTGCTTTGTAAAAAATGTTGCCCATTCTTGCTTGATACAATCCATCAGCTGCTCAACAGTCCATGGTTGACATTGTCTGGTTCTCCTCTTCATGATGTGCCATGAATTTCCAATAGGAGACAGATCTGGACTGCTGGCAGGCCTGTCAAGAACAAGTAGTTGCATGCAGAAAGAGGCCTGGCCATGTCTTGCTGAAAAAAACATAGATTTCCCAGGAAACATGACCTTAATGGCAGCATACATCTCTCTAAAATCCCAATATGTGCCTCAATTTCAATGGTACATATGCACATATTCTTTAAAATCTTGCACTGAAAATGTTACATTTGAACTTATGGACAATTCTCTTACCAAGTTTGGCTCAAGCCACAACCAACTTTTACTTGCAAAGACTTGTTGCTCTGAACATAATTAATGGCTGCAATTCCTTAGCTGTTATCTTCAAAGATTCTTTGGCCACTAAAACCATCTTCCTCACTGTGTGCAGTTAACATTTTGTAGTAATTTTCATAATTTAAATAAATAAAGAAATGGTCACATGAAAAAAGCATTTTTCACACCATAAAAACATGAATCAGGCGTTACAAATTAGGGGTCATTGATTACAACATCCTTAAGATGGAACAAACCGTCCAATCACATGGGCAGTGGCAGCTTAGTGGTTAGAGACTTGCCCATGTCATCGGCATGTCACAGGTTTAAGTCATGCTCCAAATTGCATCATATCTTTGCATTACAGGAAAACCAGTAGATGGCGCAGTGTCACTTTAACGGTATCCGTGTTGCGCATTCCAGGGTTTTGTTCTTTAGCATCGAGCCTCCCCTCTGACGAATCTCACAGTCCTTCATTCCATAGAACGACATTGCGAGAGTGGGTGGAAAACAGGAGCGAGTATACTACGCTTCCGAAACAGCAGAGGGCGCGCTTTCCAACGTGTGAGTCCAAAGAAACATGGAGGTGAGAGAGTCCTCCGCAGCGCCTCGTTCTAGAAACAGATTGTGCGTGGGCCCTTGCTACCATTATGTCTGTCAAGGTCACTGTTCAGTATTAATGTCGTTGTTATTTAAAAGAATATTGTTTTAGGAGAATTATGTATTGTGTTTCTTAAATTCTGTAAGCAGACCGCTATACTTTTCTATTTCATTATAGTGAACCTTGGTTGAAGAGTTTTTGTGTTGAGTGTCCAAGCCTGGAGCACCACAACACTATAGTTTACCATACTCATTATCACACCTGATACAACTCATCAGCTAATCCACCAATGCCTTTAGGGACTACATTTGTTGTTTTATTTTACCATTTGCAGTATTTGGAGGAGATTAGTTTAAGATGAGGACATGGAATAATGTAGTATTTAAAGAAGCATTTACTTGTATTGTCTGTAACCTAGTGCATTATATTGTCCTCCATTAAAGTCTCACAGGTGTAATCAGCATGGGATGGGGTAGACTTTTTTAATTACTACCACCAGGTCTCTCATAGGTCAGCTTTTGACCTGATGCCACTGTTACATCATTACCCACAGCAATTAGACAGACCTGTTTTTTCCCTCACTCTGGTCAGCACTTCCACTGTCTGCTACATAATTTATGTTCCTGCTCTAAGAATTCTCACTATAGGCCTATGAAAAAAATGAACAGAATACACTGAAATGACTTAAATCATGCTACATGCTTTTCCAAAGTCTTCCATACTGCCAGGGGTTACTAGTTAAACAGGAAGAAAGACAATATTGTTAAACAGAATTGCCTCAAATGCAAAATACATTAGTTCTACTACCAAAAACCGATTTTATCATGACATGATTAACAATGTTTATAAAGTTATTTAGAATGTTTTCCATTTTTATTCTAAAGAATCTAAAGAATTCTACAGGCTCATGGAGTTCAAACTATTCTTATTTTCTTTTAAAATACTTCAAAAAGTCATTTGATGTTCTAGTTTATGTTTTTTTACCATTTGAAATGTTCTTGGGGGTTTATTATCTAATTGCAAACAACTCAGATCATCTTAGATTTAAATTCATTCAAAACTATGTAAATGACCCTTAAAAGAACAACAATGGCTTAGGGTACAAATGAGCTTAAATATACACCAAATTTACTTTACCTGGAGAAAGGGACATTTTCTTACATTGTCAACTTTTTAAACAAAAAAAGATGTCAATGCAATTTAACAAAATAGCTTCAACACACTATGGTCCAAATATGTTTTATACGTAACTAAGGTACTGAAGACATACCCATGCCCTGTATCACCCCGGTAGCAATTTAAAAGTTTTTCTGTATAGCTTTTTTAATCTAATGTTTTGCCACTTTCTGCTGCCCTTACCTTTGTATTGCTGTAGCAATGCAAATTTGCCACTTGTGGAACTAATGTGGGTTTATCTTTTCTGAGAGTTAATATAACCTTCATGTCAAGAAAATCTCATTAGATCAGTTCTTATCATATAACTTTGCTTTAAAGAGGTTCTCAGCTGATATCAAAACAAACATCAGTTTACATTAGTAGTGTAGTAGTGTACAGTGCATTAGTGCTTAAAAGAATTCACATGCATATATTAAAAATTTTAGAACACTGGTAATACCAAAAGGTGATCATTTGCAACTGATGTCAGACACAGCCTTAGCTTATTCTTTGCCTTTATCCAATGTGCAATATTGCTGTTCGCACTGGTCACTTTTTCACTTTTGCACATTGCAATTTACATATGTGCCCTTCCCATTGTTCCTTTATATATTTGCAAATATTCTTTATATATACATTTCTTAATTTTACTTTTACTTTTATTTTATATTCATTCTTATTTATCATGTTCTTTTGCTGAGTTTACTGGTTCTTCTTGTCCAACACATTTCATTGTACTGTTGACCCAATGTTAACATACATATGATCAATAAACTAAACTTATACTTAAACACAAAATACTCACCACTGTGCTAATGTACCAATATTAAGATCCACAGTGTTCATCGTCTGTGTCAGTGTCCTTGCTTCATTTAATTGATGCCACCAACTGTTTGTCTAAAGTGATTCTTATGCAAACACATTTCAGTAATGGGTGTCAGTCGGTCAGTCCGTCTGTATAAGACAGCAGTGTGGACAGTATGTGGAGGTCCTTCACATTCACACACACACACACACAGTTCTGTATACAACTGTCCATTGAAAGGTTCTTTAGAGAACCAAAGATGTTTCTTTTATCGCTCCAAGAAATACCCTTTTTGGCACCTTTATGTTTCACTTGCAGCCTCTGCATGCAGGTAGCCATCTTAATCCTTCCCAGAATTCCAGTGCGACATCTTCATCCTCCTCTTCTGATTTTGCATCTTCTTCTGTCTGTGCTCTTACTGGCTCATGTCGATTTCACTACCACCAGGATTATGACACTATTCAATCCCCCCCCCCCCAACATGCACACACAGCTACACAAGAACACCAGCCTCCTCTCTCGGTTCATCTGGCTAATTTTCAGGATCATTACATCCTCATCTCTCTTTCAGCCTCTCTCATGCGTTGTTCACTATCAACCACATACACTAGATAGAGAATTCCCCCATCACCCCCATTCCCCTATAGGACTAATGTGGTGGCAGCATTAATAAGCCATTTCCATGGAAACAGCCTAGCAACAGGCTGGCTCTTTGCAACCAATGAGCACACCCTGTGCTTTAGGCTGTCCTCCAATTGCTTTTGTGGGTTTGGAAAGCTGGGCTTGTCAAGGTGAATGCTCAGGGAAGCATGAGCACTTCCTCTATGGTAAATTTAGTCACAGATGTCCTTCTCTCCCTCTGTCTTTTCGGCTTTTTAAAGCACACATACGCATACCCATTCCTCTCACTCCAGTGCTTCAGAACCTTTGCCTCTAAATGTCTCTGAAATGGATAAAAACTAATACACTTCTTGCTTTCCATGTCTGCATCCCAGAGTGCAGTTATTAGGAAAAGTGGCTTATGTAACACAAAACAAAGTTTCTGAAAGCACCAGTAAGCTTAATAAGTTAACATGAACAAAGTGTGTGCCACATTGTTTAGCCTTCTATACAAACCGTTAAAACCAATCCTAGTATGTCCTCTTTATGTGGTTTAAAAACATATACTTTTTTTTTCATAATGAACTGTATAATTGACATATTCTAGAATATATACAACAGAATTTTTACCCTGCATTAATGTTTCATCAAAATTTGATTAATATAATTAATTGTCTACTGTTATGAATTGCTGATTACTTTTAATGGGCTTTGCAGATTTTTACTTTATTACATGGTTAAGTTGTAAACAAGCCATTCTGAGTAGTTTGATGTGAAATGCTCCGTTGAAGAGAACCCTGTCAAGTCAGAATTGCTCACAGCAGTGTTGAAAAGAACCAGAAGTCTGAAACACCAAATGTCTAAGAGCTACCTTACAAAACATTATTACATAAATGATTATTCTTGAGACACTGTCTTTTAGTTTTGGGGCATGCTTTGGCCTTGAACACATTTGGTTGTAATTATACTTTAAGGCGTTTTCATTTAGGCTGCAAATAACACATGAAGAAGACTTAGGTTAGCAGAAGAATGTATGGCTCTGTCAGACATTCGTAATGTTATTTTGGGTATATTCATATATTTAATATAATTTAATATTTATGGGGAAGCCTTTGTGTGTATTTGTACAGCATGGATAGAATTACTGTACAAGATTTGCTGAAATGTTAAATCAGGGTACTTGGTGACAATGCCAAACAGAGATAGGAATCATTAAATCATTGTCAAAACTAAAAAAGCCACTCACCAAAACTCAGGGATGAGCAAGTCATGGAAGCTTTCCGCAGTTGTAAAGCATGATTACAATATTTGACAAAACTCCCATATGTATTTAATATCCAGATACCAGTTCTTTTTAATAAATTCAGCTACTGTAGGTGCACTAATTGCTGACAGTGTTGTTTAGCTGCTAATGCACAACTTCCCCACATGAATACATTGCCAGTAGAATGAAATGCTCTGGTGCAGCTGCACATGAGGTTTTGGCCAGTGCCATTATGGAGGTGTGGAGCAGTGGAATTAAGTTCTCTGGAGTAATGCAGCATCATTTGGCATGAAGAGGCAATTAGAGGCAATGTCACTACCTGACCTCCTGTTGGTGAATACTGAACGTGTAGAACAGGTACAAAACAATGCAAGAACATGAAGTATACAGACTGATTACATGATCTTAGCTACAGCATTTTAATGTACACCCCTCAAATGTTTTTAAAAATGCAATGAAAACAAAATACTGCCATATGTTCATTTATGTGAGCCTTCATTGAACTGACAACAGAAAAGAGAAAAGATTTTCAGCTTCAGATTTTTCATTTGTCACCTAATCCCAGAATAGCTTCATCTGTCCTGGCTAGCAACTAACTAAATGATCAGTGCTTATAGATATGCATTATAGCCAATGTTTTTAGAAAAAGATGGAGAATACAGACAGGATAGATTAAAGTCTGTGTGCTACTAAAGGCTTGATATCATCCTTACCTTTATTTCTAGGTTAAATCTCCCCCCCCCCCCCCCCCTCAGTTTTGTATTTGGAATTACACTTATTTGTTGCCGTACACGATGATGGCAAGCCAAGTGAATCAAGTGAAATTGTTATATTTCAAGTAAATGATATGGCCCTAATTTGATCCTAAACACGCTAATGTTTTGATCATTACAAAACAAATACAATTTTTTGTGAATAGCATTTATCAAATATCAGAAGTGTATCACAAATCACAATTGTTTATATTCAGTTATGTCTGCATCACTTTGGGTCCATTGCTGAGCAAAAAACCACATGGGAGTGAGGCAAAACTTATGCTACCTAAAAAAAACTTATGCTGCCTACTCTGACAGCAAGCATCCCCTTTCTCAGAGCAGTACCATCCTAACCGTGACAGACTTATGGCTCACATCTGTGGCCCCTTATTCAAAGGGGTCTCTAGTGACCGGCAGGACTGGCAGGATGGCAACAGCTGACCCTGATAATGTTTTCAGCCGCAGACTCTCACATGTACCTGTTCTGCCTTAGTGATTAAAACTGTAGAAAGCGAATTGTGCTCTGACCAGCTCCCCAAAGTGAACCATACTTATAATACAGTTTTTGCAACCTCCCACAATATTATTTATAATCTTCATTGTTGTTGTATTTCTATACTATTTAAAAAGTAAATACCAAAAACATCTTCCCAGCTTTTTACTTGTAGGTAAACCTTGAAGAAAAATGTCTGTGATATTTTATTAGGGCAGTGGTTAGGACGCTGCTTTTGGGACCTGAAGGTCGCAGGTTCGAGTCCCGGCCCAGACACTACTGAGATACCTTTGAGCAAGGTTCCATCCCGCTATACTGCTCCCCGGGCACTGTTGATAGGTGCCCACTGCTGCACGTGTGTTCGGTTAAATGCAGAGGTCACATTTTGTTGTGGTGCTTCATTTCTGATGTACATAATTATGCTAAAGTATAATTTATTTCTTAGTGAATGGAGCTTCTACTGTGTTATTTGGACAAATGTGATGATAAATACAGCCTGGACCTATACAGCATGAGATACCCCTGCCCTACCCCTGTCTTTCAAAGATCATTTTAATCTGACTTATGGCCCTGGATCTGCTAAGCGTCAGCTGACCCTGCATTGGTAAAAATGGGCTGTTAGGCATCTGTGCACGTTTTTTAACCCATGAGACACAAATGAGGTCTTGGCACCACTGCCAAACTGTCACACCAGGGCAAAACTGGCTTACTATAACAAGGACATGCTGTCATACTGTGATGCACCAGACTCTGTGGGTGTGAGTAAGTTTTAATCTTGGTAAAGCTGTGTGTGTGTGTTTCCTGAGTGAGTGAATGAGTGAGACCACAATCCATGCCAGCACCAGTCATCTCCAGTCACGTGATCATCCCAGGATGTGGTGTCCTAGCAACTGCCCCCTCCCCCCTTCCCCAGTCCCCCTTTTCACATTTCTCTCCATCCATTCCTCTGCAGGTTCTCTCCTCTGCTCAGTGCATGTGGGTGTGACAGTGTGAGCCTTTATGTAGTTATTTATAGATCTGATGTGGGGGTGAGGTTATGTGTTTTCTAAAATTAAACCATGTCTCATTTGCTGTGACTCAGAAGTGCGCACACACACACATGCACACATCTTTTGTGAGTTTCATTGATGTCATGATTGATAAGCAAAAAGTAGGAGAGAAGGGTGTTCAGGTGAAATAAAAAATCAAATATAGATCTACAAAGAGTCTTGCAATGAGCATCTATGCTGAAAATAATAAAGGTCAATAGTATTTGAATAATGCCAGTTTCCATTTTAAAACACTATTCTAAATAACACATCCTACTCAAATTTGCTATTAAATACTTTTTAATGATAAATCTTTTGCTAAAATTGCATCTGAATAAAGTAAATGTCTCATAGAGCAATGCAAAGTGCCCTTTTTAGATCACATTTCCTGCTGCACAGAATGGTTGATTGCGTTTAAGAGAATGGAAACACGTTTGATGGGATTTTATTTTACATTTAATCGAAGCACTGATGTGTGCAAAACTATAATTAGGAACTCAGTTAAAGTGCAGTTGATTGGGTGACTGAGGTGTGAGGCCTAACACTGTTGCTGCTGATTGGTGGGCTGCAGATGTAACATCAGAGCCTGTGCACTGCTGGATTGGGGCATTATTGACTGACCTCTTTCAATGACAAAATCAGGTCATTCCCCTCTCCCCATTTCATTTCTAAATGAATGGAGCCAGGCTGGTACACAGCACCAAGCCTGTGGTGGAAATTTTTATTGCTTTAAATGTGTTCCTGACACTTTAAAGGAAGAGGATATCTCATTCTCTTTTCTCTTTTTTCATTTTTTTATTTTAGTAACTAATTCTTTAAAGTTTAAATACCATTTAATTGGTAAATGGGACTTTAGACTTGGTGTATGGGGCTGTGTATCCTTAGACAGGTCAGAGTGCCTATGTTGACATTTGCCCACTGCTGAAAATGCCTAAAATTGGTATATGAGCATTAGAACTGGACCATGTGTCAATGCAAAAAGATCAATTTTTTTAATCATGTGGAAGGCCAGGTAAGAGGCCAGGTAAGAGTCACTTACCTGGCCTTCCACAGGATTAAGGTAAACAGAAGCAGCATGATTCTCTAGGCAATGCTCAGCTGGGGAGAATCTGAATCAGAACCAGAATCAGAAACCATATTGATCCTGAAGGAAATTGCTTAAAGGACTTGGGTCCTGGCATTAATCGGACAGTAGTGGCCTAGTGGTTAGGACGCTGCCTTTGGGACCTGAAGGTCGCCAGTTTGAGTCCCGGCCAGGGCACTACTGAGGTACCCTTAAGCAAGGTACCATCCTGCTACACTGATCCCCGAGCGCCGTTGGTAGCTGCCTGCTGGTGCACATGTGATGGGTTAAATGCAGAGGTCACATTTCGTTTTGGTGTTTGAGTGTGTTAACAATGACAAAGAGTCACTTTTTCTTCCTAATGTAGATGTTACTTTGAGTAACACCACCTACGTAAACACTTGTTGCAGACCAAGTACACCCCTTCATAAAAACAGTATTACTTAATGGCTTACTTTAGAAGGACAATGTGTGCTGCCACACTACAAGAACTGTTCAGAAATTATTTGAAGAATATATATATATAAAAACATTATCAAAAATATACCCCATAATCAGAAAAGTTGGGGCATTTAGTAAAATCCAGTTTAAACAAAATGCTGGACTTGTTTATTCTCTTGAACCTTTTTTTACCTGATACAAGAACAAACAAATGAATTGGTCTGGCTGACTTGATTGTTATTTATAAATGTAAACTAATTTTCATTTGTTAACTGCAATACACTTGTTGGGAAAAAGTGGAAAAATGTGAGAGTACCTTGACTGGGTATAAAAAGAGCACCAAGTCTTTGCAAGAAAAGACTGAAAAGAATATGGGGCTTTCAGCTTCTACAGTACATAATATTGTGAAAAGATTCAGGGAATACAGAGAAATTTCAATCTAGGTCAAAAAACACTATCAATGGCTGTGACCTTTAAGCCCTTAGAAGGCATAGCATAAGAAATCATTTTGCTACTGTGATAAATATAGTCACACTGGGTTGAGAAAACCACTCACTCCTGCTGAGGATGTCTTATATGGACAGCTAAATTTTTTCACTTACCCGATCAACAATCATTATAGCAACCCTGTACATTAGCAACTGTTGTCCCTTTTGTACCTTTGACCAGATCATCCATCTTTGTTGCCTCCTATTCATGTACATTTTACATTTATTCATTTGGCTGATGGTTTGGTCCAAAGGGACTTCCAAGAACAATCTAATTAGTCTGTGCTAGTCACCTGTGCCAGACTAGTTCAACAAACATGGACTATTTCCATGTACTTTAAATGCTTCATATACATATGCTAGATATGTTTCCCTAAGCTATAGGCTTTAAGCTGCCACCCCTATAAACTGAGATTCTTTTTGATTTTCTTATTTTTTGTTACTGCTGTTCCGTGTCAACCAAAGGAGAATGGGTTCTGCTCAGTCATGGTCCCTCCCACGCTTTCTTCCTCAAGCTTAGGGAGTTTTTCCTTGCCCCTGTTACAACTGACTTGCTTATAAAGGGCTCAGACCCATATTATGACTATGTCAGATGTAAAAATTGCTATACAAATAAAATTGACAATTTGAGTTCTCTGTGTCCCAGGCAAAATGGGCAGCCCAGACTTTTATCATTTATGCATTACTCCCCATGCTATGAGTGACTTGCATATGTGTGAAGGGACCAGATTATTAAATATCACTGGAATTTTAGAGAGTTTACTGCTATATCAGTATGTGAGTGAGAAAGACAAAGAGACAAAGGAGGAGGGGCACTTTTACCTCTGTATCATTCCTGTTGTCCTGCCTCATTCTCTTTAATCACTATAACCATGATTATTATGCAACAACTACATTGCTGAAAAAAGCAATGGAGTTAGAGATGAAGAGAGAGAAAGAGCGAGAGATAAAGAGAGCAGAGAGGTGGCTGAGGATGGCTGAGAAAGGGCTAGTGCCGTGGAATTAATGTATTGTCAGACATACACACACATCTCTCACTCTCTGTCTCCCTCTCTCTCTCGCTCTCTCTCTCTCTCTCTCTCTCTCTCTCTCTCTATCTCCCCCTCTCTCT
>JBBPDA010109231.1:0-10458 GCA_037974385.1 Arnoldichthys spilopterus
GCACGTGTGATGGGTTAAATGCAGAGGTTGCTTTTTGTTGTGGTGCTTGAGTGTGTTCACAATGACAAATAGTCACTCTCACTTCATAAAAACTCCAGCTAGTACAAGCACCGACAACTTTGTTTAAAAAGTCATCTGGAAATATATGTTTTCACACCTCAGCATGTGTAAGGATTGGTTCTTCAGAAGTAATCGTGAGTATTGCAGCAATTTTATGAGTTTTATTTCTATCAAGCAAGGAACCTGGATTAACATACTCACACAGTTCACAAGGACCTACACTTCAGAAACAGAGGGGTAACTTAACAGGAACAGAGACCAGACCAGGTTTACGCCAAACACACCAACCCTATATACAGACAGGAAACACAGCACACCTGGACATGGGCGGAGACATTAAGAGAGTACACCTGGGCATGATAATGAAGGGGGAGGGCTAAGGTGGGGCTACAGAGCATGTTGGAACAAACATGTCCACATGGCTACATAAACAGACAGGGAGTTGGTAACATAGAAAGTAAAAGACAATGAGGCCCATCTCAAGGGCCTAACTTGATAGCATGAGTCTGTTGATTTCAAAGCTCTACATCAATGTAATGAGTAAGAAGAGCCTTTATAGAAATGTAGTAAAGTACAATATTTGCCTTTAAAATTAAGTGTATAAAAAGTCAGAAATTTCCCAAAACATTAGTACTTAAGTAAAGAATAGATACTTGGAAAATGTATTTATGATATTTTCCAAAATGCAGAAAAGATTTTCGTTTTTTAAGGTCAAAAACAACTGTTGAATGGGTGGGATCTTTGAGCACTGCCTATGAAACCATCATGCCGCTGTGAGAAATATAGCCTCCTGGGTTTGAGAACTTTAGAAAACCACTGTCCATCACTATATCAAGAAGTGATATCACAACTTGAAACTGTATAACACAAGGAGGAAGCCAGGCATCAACTCTATGCAGGAATGCTGTTGAGTTCTCAAGCTCATCTCAGATGGACTGAAAGACTGTGGAACCATGTGCTGTGGTCAAACAAGTCCACAATTCTGCTAGTTTTCAAAAAAATGGGTTCCCTATGCCAAAGATGAAAATGACCATCCAGACTGTTATTAGTGAAAGGTACAAATGCCAGCATCTGTGACAGTATGGGGGTCCATCAGTGCCCACCACATGGGTGCACTATTGACTCTGAGGCAAATATTAGGATTTGAGAGAGACATGTGTTGCCATCAATGCAATTTATGCTTATGTAGGCAGGACAACGTCAGACCACTTTCTGCACAGGCTACAACAGTGGGGCTTTGTAGACACAGAGTGCGTGTGCTTGACTAGCATGTTGCCAGTCCATATCTATCTCCTATTGAAAATGTATGGTGCATCTTAAAGAGGACAACAGAACCAGGGACTATGGAGCAGATAAAGTCTTAAATCAAGCAAAAATTGGGCAATACTACTACAGTTAGTCTCCTCAGTTCCTAAACGATTAAAAAGTGGTTTTAAAAGGATGATGTAAAAGTAAAGTAAACAACTATGGGCCTGGTGGAACTTGTAAGACAAGCAGAGAATTTCTATTTAAAAAAAATGCAGATCCTGAAAATGTTTATTCCACACCACATTTGGGTTTATATGTAGAAGAGAAGCTTTTATTCTAATTTGAATTTCAGCAGCATTTTTTGCCATATTTTTGTCATTTTTTGACATTGAAATGTATCAGACTGTCTGCCTCACAGACTGTAAATTGAATGCAAATGCACTTTTTTAAACAAAACACAGGTTAAAAGGTTAAAAAAAACATGGCTACAGGTTATAGTAAGGTTTGGGTATGGGATTCTAATGTGGCCATGATTTAGTAAGCCTTGGGAAAATGATACTTAATTCACCGCCACAATTAGTAAGCTGTGGGAACAAGATAATTAAGTAATTCCAACTCCTTACTAAGTTGTGGCCACATTTTAATGATCTCATTCTCATGCTTTTCTAAGTTGTGGCCATGCCTTAGTTTACTAAGAAGAGATGCCTCCAGTGGAGCACCAAACATAACTTTGTAATAAATTATGGTAAGTATGCAGGATGAAGTATTATAGCAAAACTAAAGCCTTACTTTTCTAAGATTCTACACACTAGTACAACCTTCCTTCCATACAACAGATTTATGCCATCTTGGGTGGATGGCACTGAACTGTTGCGATGGTCTGAAATCAGGAGCTAATTTTGTCAAAATGTTTCTAGTTAGCATGGAAGAGCACCTTCCAACACACTGAATTTCAGTCACATGTGTGCAGTGTGAGAACAACCAAAACAATGACATCTGTCGCACAGAAGGCCCTGAAAAAACAGCAACGAGTCCAGAGCAAAGCCAAGTTCCTGAACACAACAACAGCACTGGAGCCAGACACAGATCTAATTAAACCAAGGCAGACTCCTGTTCTGAAAACATATCGGCCTGTCTGTAGAAACAGAGTTATGGCTGAACAATTTGGAGAAAATATCTAATTGCAATTTGTCTAACCAGCACTGTGATTTTAAATGCGATAATTTTTCCTATTCAACCTACTTTTTGGTCAACAGTTTTGGCAAAGCATGTTTTCTGGCTGGAGGCTTAAATGCTGAATGTATTGTGGCCGACTTCCAACTGATGGTGGTTGAGTTGTCTTGTACACAGCATATGGCTGCTTGATTACTTGATTAGTCTGTTTACACTACAGGCAGTTCACTGGGTTGCTTTCCACCTAACGCTAAAGACAATACTGTTGGTAATCAACCATCCATCCGTCCATTTTCTAAACCGCTTCTTCCGTTTCCGGGTCATGGGGAAGCTGAAGCCAATCCCAGCTGACTGCGGGCCTAAGGCGGGGTTCACCCAGGACAGGAGGCTCCACCCATCACAGGGCAACACATAGACAGACAACCATTCATACACACATTCACACCTAGGGACAATTTTAGAGCATCCAATCAACCTACTGCAAGCTTTTGGACAGTGGGAGGAAACCGGAGAACCCAGAGGAAACCCACGCAAACACAGGGAGAGCTTGCAAACTCCGATTTCTGTCTCATTAGCATATAAAAACAATTAATCTTTTAACCCTACATAGAGTCCAAATATTTCATAGATAAAGGCCTCAAAGAGATCCAATAAATATTTGATGTCCAAGGTTTCCAGAGCTTAAAGGTTATGGGTGAACATAAGGATCAGAGCTATTTTGACAAAGACCCTGTGATGGCTAGACGACATCTCCAAAACAGCAGGTTTTGTAGAGTGTTGTTCCAAAAGTGGACAACTGGTCAATCTCCAACAGGGTCATGGGCACTCAAGGCTCACTGATGCATGTGGGGGGTGAAGGCTTGCCTGTCTGATTAGATTCCAAAGAAGAGCTCCTGAAGTTTTAAAAGTGAAGACAGACTGTGTGTTCTGAAGGGGTCAGAACACACAGGGCACCACAGTCAGAGCTGCTTCAGCAGCAAGAGGGGGACCTAGAAAATATTAGGCAGGTGGTATTAATATCATGGCTGATCAGTTTATGAAAAACAACTTTTAGATCATTACAGTCAGATGGAAATTTTTTTATCAAAATGCAGTAAAAATAAGAATCAGCAAAAATCTGCAAATTTCCCACTTGTGGGACTAATAAAGGTTCTCTTATCTTAAATTCTCTTGAACTTTGTACAAAGTGTACAAAGAAATTGCCTGGTTTTACTTTTACTGTCTAACAGTTACTTAACAGCCATTTAGAAGTCTGAAGTACTGAAGCCGCTTGACCATTTTACAGATAATGGTCACACAGTGTCAGAAACCAGTTTACAGATGAATTATTGTATATAAGCTTCCATTACTTATTAGCTACATTAGCTTCATAGCTCCAGTGCATAACTGCTGAAGAATTTCCGACATCAAGTGTACGGGAACAGGTAGGAACCGGTCTCCATCCCCCGAGTACTAACTGGCCCAATCTAATCCAAGTGCGGCTGGTTAGACCCCTCATCACCTGGCAATATAGGCAGGGCCGGGACACGGGGAGAGCACGGAGGATACTCTTTGTATGCCATTGAAAGGCGATGATTGTAGGATCAGTATTGAACAAGCAGCGACAGGTTGTTGCTGCTTTGAAATCGCTTAGCTAAGCGCTAGCATTCGAGGATACTGTATCGAACTTTACACGAACTGAGCTGAGCCTAGCTCCAGCAAAGGCAGTTGCCACCGAGCTCCCCTCGTGGCTTTCTCCTACCGAGTGCCGGAGCGCCGGTCCCTGTGTTGCTGGTTTTTGCAAATAAAGACTCTTTGTTAACCGCACTGGTTTCTAGACTCACTTCTATCGTGACAAAAAAAGTAAGAAATACATGGAAAGAATTTGCTTATATTATGGGTATATTTTTCAGCACTCATGAAAATGTCTTCCTTGGCATAAAGAGCAGGTTTAACTAATAGTTTCATTTTATTATTTTCCAAACTGTTGTTGAATGCTAATATATAAATGTATTGGTCCGAGGGTTTAAAAGTGTTCATATATGTTTGTATAAAGTTCATTAGAAAAAACATAAGACCGTATGTGCAGGCTGGCAGTTGAGCACTTGCGTATCTTGTGTATCACACTAAATATTAAATATCTTTTGCAAGGTGACAGATTTGGGTCTGTTGTACCATGAGCTTATTTCATTATGATCAAATTTCTTTTAAAGTCAGGTTCATGTTACACTTAGTCTGCTCATAGGTCCTCACATTGCTATCAGTTCTCCCGACATGAGCAACTGAAGTACAACTTCCCCTCACTATAACCCCTTTTACCCATTTTTGACTCTCTGGCCATCTCTGTATTGTCCTTTTTAGTCATGTTAGCTTGACTGTCAGCTTCAGTATGTGTATCATTTTTGACCCACTTTTAAAAGGCCTGGCAGAGAGAGAAATAGAGAGAGAGAGAGAGAGAGAGAGAGAAAGAGAGAGAGAAAGAGAGAGAGAGAGAGAAAGAGAGAGAGAGAGAGAGAGAGAGAGAGAGAGAGGGAGAGGAAGAGAAAATATGGTTAAAATGTCTTTGTATGCTGTAGCATTAACCTTCACTGAAATTAAGAAGTTGATCCCAAATCCTGAGAAAGAGCCCCAGACCAATTCCTCAACCAAACTTTACGACTGGCACTAGGCATTCACCCGTCAGGCATTTTGATATTATGTAGTGAGTGATGCACAAGACCCTGCACTGTGAGTTTGCTTACTGCTTTATGGTTGAGCTGTTGTTGCTCTTGAATGCTTCCATTACACAGTAATAACACTTCCAATCCATTAGGATAGATCTAGAAGAGCAGAAATTTCACAGAGATTGCGGAGATGGTAATGAGTGCAAAGTTCCTTGATGTGCACATAACCAAGGATCTTTCATGGACAAACAACACCACCTTAACCAAGAAAACCCAGCAGAGAATTAGCTTCCTGAGACAGCTGAAACCAGCGAGGCTTACCCTCCCATCCACATTACATTCTACAAAGGCTGAGCTTTCTGACCAGCTGCATCACTATGTGGTTTGGCAATTGCAACACTTCTGACCACAAGCACCTGAAGTGGGTAGTAAAGACAGCAGAGAGCATTATTGGGGTGCCTTTCCCCTCACTGGATGAAACATCCTGCAAAAGTAAGTGTTTGCAAGGCCTGCAGCATTGTGCATGATCTTTTCACATTCCTGCCATCCAAATGGAGGTACTGCAGCATCAGAGCCAGATCTGCCAGGTTGCATGACAGCTTTTACCCCCAGGCTGTCAGGCTCCTCAACACCATGCTGTTGTCATGCTGCTGTCATGTCATAAACATCATGTTGTGTCCAAGTACTCTGATGGGTATTTTCCCAGGCAAATTGCCTACCTACCTTTTTGTTTATTGTACTTTTAAAATTTCTGTATTTGCAATGTCTTGTATGTCTAAGAGAAATGTGGTGCTATTGATAGCTGCCCACTGCTCTACATGTGCATGTGTGATGGGTTACATGCAAAAGCCACATTTCGTTGTGGTGCTTGAGTTGACAATAAAGTTAAGTTTGACTCTATGAACTGGCATCCTATTACAGTGTCATGTTTGACATCACTAAACTCTTCAGTACTACTCATTCTACTGCTAACGTTTGTCTGTGGGAATCACATGACTATTTGTTTAATATTTTTCTTTACACCTGTTAGCAATGGGTGTAAAGTAGAGGGTTTGTAACCCGAACTCAGCAATTAGGAAGTATAAAGTATAAGTGTCCCTAAGCAGTACAATAAGAGTCCTTAGATGGTATTATTATTATTATTATTATTATTATTATTATTATTATTATTATTAAAGATAATGATGATGATGATGATGATGATGATGATGATGATGATTATGATGATGATGATGATGATTAGATATTATTAGGTATTAGACTGAGTGTGCTTTGTTTAGTAGAGTAGGTCAAAACTATTTGTGGAGTGATTGACTGACTCTGGGCTTTGATCTCTCTCTGTCTCCCTCTCATTCTAAAAGGCACTACAACATTCGGTCTAAGCAGTGCTGACATCTGCTTGTGACCCTCTGGCTTGAAGGGCAGATGAGTAAAAACCAGACTCACCAAGCACAGAGAGATTTGGAAGGCTATACACATGTGTGCATCATATCATATATGCCACAAAAAACAGCAACATTATGCAGTTCATTCAGCATTAGGGCTGATCCTTTTTTTTTAATTGTTTTACTCATCTCTAACCTTCAAATCACATTTGTTCTTAAAACACCTGACCTGTGAAAATGTGATACATATTTGTTAACATTGTTTCCATTATTTTCCATTACATCCATAGCATTTGTATCATGCATTGCATGGATATCATATTTGAAGCATTTCTAAAATGCAGCACATTTTTTATCAGTATGCATTGCACACTGAAAATATTCATCTCCTTTATAACCAGAAAATAGTTATAAAGGCTTGGTTGATTTTAAACCATTACAGCTTCCGGTCATTAAACAAATCCTCTTCCAGCAAATTTTTGCTATTAATAATACAAATACACAGAATATGTGTCCACATAAGAGAAAGTGCAAATTGTCACCAACCATTCTTTTAGAGATCCAGTAACCTGCAGTAGCTTGCCTGATCAGAGCTTGTAGATTCTTGGCTATATATTAAATGGCCAATGCATGAGATTCTGGCACAGTCTTCGTGACAAGCCCATGAGCATCTACAGTAATAAATAGCTTTCAGCATGCCAGAGACATTCTAAATTCTAAGAAGTCCATTTAGCACCCCATATGTCAAACCCTTGACCACTTGCAAGGAACTGTGTCCGGAATGTCTTCCGTATAACTGAAGGTTTTTTGTGCCACTTCAACCAAACAAAAACAAACACACAAAAAAGGAGGCAACAAACAATCTGGACAAAACAAGGCAGAAAATGATAGAGGTCGTAAATACTTTTGACACAAATACATGTTGGCACAGAATGTCATTATTTTGTGCTGCTAGGCTGAAAGGTGGCTGAAATTACTGTACTTTAATCTGGGATCTACTCTTCATACAGGGCATTCTTACAAATCAAGGGTTTGATTCTTTAAAAAATAAACAAAAAAAAAACATTTTTATCTGATGTATTTGAGTGTGAAGGACCTTTTGAAAAGTTTAAAGAACTTCATGTAGAGATTATAGTCTTAAATTGGTGTAGAACCTGTATAATATTTGAGGCTCTTGACCCTTTTGAAATGTTCTTCACACCAGCAAATCTCTTTTATTTAACACAGTTATTTAACCCAAAAGTGGTTCTTCTGTGGCATCACTCAAAAAATCTTTGTAGAACCTTCTTTTAAAGAATGGGTGTTTTTTAGGCATGGTTTATGTTTCAAGAAATAAAATACATGCTCCTATTTTAGTATGTTTTTCTTTATTAAGGCAGTGGACATTTATGGCACTTTGAATTAAGTAAAATACAAATTAATAGTGCTTGCTGAAAACTAAATATAAAGATTAATAACTGAATAATACTGCAGTTAATTAGGTTAAACAAAATAGTCGCCATTCCTGTTTGTGTGCTTAACTGGTGGATGAATAATTTCTTTTGCAAATGTATTTCAGAGCACCACTACTGCAGGGTTCTTCCATATCAGCCTATTCAAACACAGTCAAATATCACACCCATCCATATGAGTGGCTCATTATAGGGACAAATGATGAATGGTGGCTTCTGTTTGAGGACACACCTCAGGAAACCTCAGTCCTGCTGTGTTTGCTCACGATATTACGTTATCACTAGGTTAAACTTATGTGTGTGTGTATGTGTGTGTGTGCGTGTGTGTGCATGCACAGTTGTGTGTCCCTCATATTAGCAGGGAGGTAAAAGAGAATGTATATTGACAGGGACTTTCTCTGCACCATCAGCTGTTACATAACATGTTTTCAGGCCCACTCTCTCGCACACATATACACATTTCTACTGCTGACAAATACACTGAGGATTCTATACCCTGTCTGTCTGTGCTTCTCTGTGAAGAGAAACAATCGTCTGTTTGTACTTGCACAACAGTGAAACAATGGAGCTCACAAGAATGTCTTCAGACTGTACCACTGGCCTTCACAGAGCACGAGCTGTCTTCAGTGTTTTCTTGGAAAGTGAGGCATGGAGAGGAGAGTGGGTTGATTGGCAACAGACGGCAGCTCTGGGTTAAGCTAGCAGCTGGTCAATGTAGCCTGCGTTCTGCTCTGAACAGGAAAAATAGAGGCTTTTGCTTGTATTGGTGAGAGTACAACCAAGTGACAAGGGCTGAAAAAGTCAATAACAGTCTGCACTGAGTTCATGGGGTGAAAAAGTACAAACAAGGGTGTGTGTGTGTGCATGTGTTTGGTTTATGATGGTAAAAATCAAATTTACATGTTACTATTCAGAAAATAACAGTAAAATAATAAAGTAAAACTAATAATAAATAAGAATGCTAAAAGTTTGAAAGGTGTATGTCTGTGTCAGTGTACCTACATGCAGGCTTGAGGAGTGTGTGCATCTGTGTCTAGTTTGCTGAGCTTGCGAAACACAGCAGAAATGGCCAAACACACACAAACCGCCACAGAACTAGACATGAGAAGTGTGGTTAGTGTATGTTGTTCTGAGTTGGAACTGCTCTGGAGGGTGAAGTGGAGAGCTATGAAGTCGTCAGATTATATCTGGCGGTGTCTGTCTGGGCATTGACCTTAACATGGGCTGGCTCATTAGAGGAATGGATCAAGAGTGTCCCTTGCACAGACAGACAGTTTATCAGAGCGGGTTAAGAGGATGAAACTTACCATCCTATATTGTCAGTACATAACAAGATTGACCTAAAGATTTGTCAAGCTTCCTGTTGAGTTGGTTTTCCACAGGACTAATTGCCTTCACATGTTTGCCGGATGGACCTATTTTCTACCTGCAAAGTGGTGATTAAAGGATTTCATGTGTTCTATTGCTTTGTTGTCAGAAACATCTAAGGTATCAAGAATATGTTGTGTATGTGTGGGGAAATCTCCATTAATCTGAGATATTTAGCTTGGCTTAAATAATTTTAGTGTCTTCCTAACATTTCTACCTATTGTAAATTCATGCAGCTGATGTTTACAGAGCTGTGGACATTCTATGGTTGAATTACTAACAACAAAAGTAAAGAATTACCAAACATTCACTGCTAAAACTATCATTAAAGATCAGATTTAAAGGTACATTCAATTGCATTGACATGATAACTTTTTGCCTACCTAAATAAAAAAGCCTTTCCCCATATGAGAAACTTTAGTGAATAAAAAAATTGTCAGTTTCTTGATTATTGATTATTGCTATGTCTCAACCAAACTAATCCTCAAACATAGACTAATAATAATCATAGCCACCCATGAGACCTGAATGTAAAATTGCATAGAAATATGTTAGTATAGCTGTATGGAGTCCAATCAAGATGTTAGGGCTCAGTGTTACAGGTCCTAATATGACTACCCTGAGAGTACTGCTGGTAATTACCACAATGTACATGAGCATCATTTAGGTTGGAAAATTGATAACTGGATGCAATAATTATTAGTATATGAGTAATAACAGCATATGAGGGTTTTTGTCAGAATGTTTGTGCTGCAACAGACTGGCAGCCTGTCCAAAGTGTTTCTCTGCTTTTCCCCCTTAATGAAAAATAGCATACTGTAACACACACACACACAAACACACAAGCACACACACACATATATTGACACACATACTAAAAGCACCAAGGTAAAAATTAGATCGAAAAGTGCACAGATTATTCAAGTAACACCAGTTTGTCGAGTGAGTCAACATTTACCAGGCCAAAAACTGTTGTCCCTTAACACAGTCCTTTGTGTGTGTGTGTGTGTGTGTGTGTGTATGTGTGTGTGTGAAGTGAAAGTGACTCTTTGTAATTGTGAACACACTCAAGCACCACAACGAAATGTGACCTCTGCATTTAAACCATCACACGTGCACACGTGGAGCAGC
>JBBPDA010109232.1:0-10458 GCA_037974385.1 Arnoldichthys spilopterus
CTTAAGGGTACGTAAAGACGCTCTTATTTAAAATTTTTATTATTATATTAATATTAACTTACGCGTCCAGCATGGCTTTGTATTCCATTACACCCATGATGAGGTGAGCTGCAAATCTGTAAGAAAAAATAAAAACAATCCATTTTTTTCATAGTTACTTTCAATTTGGCAGTGTAATTGGCTAAAAGGTTGGTTATGAGTGCAGATATAACTCATATTACTGTTTTCTTTCCTTTAACCAATTGTATCTTATCCTAAAGGCAAGAGAAGCCAATGAGCAACAATGATAAAACCAAAATGCTCCCAATGTAATCAACCCAAGCAGTCTTTATACAGACCCAGAGCTAAAGCAAAGAAAAGCTAATAACCTGGTCCACCGAGGGCCTGTCAAACTCAACAGTGATCTTCACAGCTTACCAAAGAACCAGTGGTCCATGAACACTGACATCTCTAAACCTTTACCGGAACCTTTCGTTTTAGCAGTTTCCCGTACTAAGAACAGTCATATTACAGCATGATTTGCCACTCAGTCCAACCGAGGGTGGCATATTCCAGTGAGAAGGTCAGTGCATACCTGCTGAGGCTGACCAGGATGGTTAAAGTGTCCGACTGATCTTCTGTGTATGTAAACACTTCCAAATGCAAAAAGATGACAGAGAAGACTCACAAAGTCTTTAGCTTAAATGACCAACAGTAATCACAGCTCAATGCTCAGAGATGTTGTACATGAGGAACATGGGGAAAACGCTGGTAAAGCAGTGTGTGTGTGTTTAAGCTCATTGAGGAGGCATCAGTCACATGAAAGCACTGAGAAACATCCCTCTGTCATCCCTCCCTCTCACCAGTCTGTGCATCTTCGGCCTGTAATCCAATTACTGTCTCATTTCTGAGCCAAAACAGGACGTAACAGTGTGTGTACGTGTATGTGTGTGTGTGTGTGTGTGTGTTTGAGGAAGAGAACGACAGAGAGAGAGAGAGATGTTGACAAGGCTTTACCACATCCTTAAGTCATCTAACCTCACATCTGTCCATAAATATCTTTCCATTTCATTAATTTTGTTAATTTTTTTCACTTCTTTCTTATTATAATCGACAATGATTTTTTTCTAAGCTTGGGCCCATTCATCAATGTAATGATAATTATCAATAAAAGCCAAGAAATTGATTATTAACATTGATTTTGGGTTTTTTTCTTTCCGTTTTACATGCATGAGCGCTCCGCTCCCCACGATCTGAGACTCCAGTCGTGGTTTTACTTAGTGGGCACCACTGAGGTTCCCTTGAGTAAGGTACCGTCCCACTACACTGCTCCCCGGGCGCTGTTGGGCATGTGTGCACGTGTGATGGGTTAAATGCAGAGGGCACATTTTCGTTGTGGTGTAATTGAGTGTGTTCACAATGACAAACAGTCACTTTCACTTTTTCACTACGCAATATGTGAGCTCGTCCTCTCCAGTGATTGGTCAGCGGTGCCCTGGGGGACTGGAAGCAAGACAGCACAGGAATGAGCCGGAGGGTCAAACGCACTGTGCTGCAGTTCAAATGGACGAAAAGCTGCATGTGTGAAGGCACCCGTGGGCTACAGGGCTAGTTTAAGGCAGAGTAAAGGGCAAAAAAATCACAACATGGGTCATTTACATATACAGTGTCTCAGTATGGGATATAGTCTGTTTAATCTGATGGGATTAAGAGACACGAAGAACCCAGTAAACCCGTCACACAGGCTTCAACAGGAATAAAGTGTGTAGAAATATGTAGAAAATTATTATTATTTTTGTTTAGGTGAAGAATTTTGTTCAATAAATAAATAAAGGCATTGAAAGTTCGTTGCCCTGTTCAGACCCCTTCATTCTGTCCCCTACACACACACACACACACACACACACACACACACACACACACACACACACACACACACACACATCACACGTTTGATCTGTGCTGCCGTGGTGTAACTGGCCCTTAATGATGTGTCACAGTTTTATTTATTAATATAATAATACAAATAATATTATTGTGTGATCGGCAGTGGAGGCCTAGTGGTTAGGACATTGCCTTTGGGGCCTGAAGGTTGTAGGTTCGAGTCCCTGGGTACCACTGAGGTTCCCTTGAGTAAGGTACCATCCTGCTACACTGCTCCACAGGCGCTGTTGGTAGCTGCCCACTGCTCCACGTGTGCACGTGTGATGGGTTAAATGCAGAGGTCACATTTCGTTGTGGTGTTTGAGCGTGTTCACAATGACAAATAGTCACTTTCACTTTTCCTAAGGCCCAAGATTTTCTGCTTTCTCTCGAAATACAGCTGCTTTCCGCTTTTCGCCATTTGCTATTGGAGAAACTCAGGGTCTGTATCTCTTCCAAAATTACAGGTAATAACCAGGTCACAGCGTCTCGTCCTTCAGGTCAGTTAAGTAGTCATCACTGTCTGGCAGATGCAGTGACACCAAGAACTTCCAGAAGCTTTCTGAAGTTGCATAACAGCCCAATTCTTTTGAGTGGGCTCTGCTGAAAGCTGGTCTTTCTGAACCTTCTGTGGGTCCTATTGACAGTGGTGGTGTAGTAGTTAGAGAGTTGCCTCTGTGAGCGAAAGGTTGCTGGTTCAAATCCCAAACCAATACAGGGAGCACTGAGATAGTAGCAAGGTACTGTGCCCAAGTACTGCTCCCTGGTGCTGCCCACTGCTCCTACACAGATGGGTCGTTTTCAAGAAGCTTTCAAGAAGGGTGAGCTGACTGTTCTTAAACCCACCAGCATGAGACATCATGTGTTTGTGAAGGGCTTCCTCATACTCAGGGTCAGAGAAGTAACATTACACCATCGTCCCGAAACAATCTGTATCACTGTAGCTTACCTGAGCGAGTCCTCGTGGCCCCTGAAGCTCTGTTTGGGAAACACCAGGACGGGGCTGGAATTAACAGGAAGTGCCAGTCTGTTGTTCAAGTACATGTCCTCCAACCAGTAATCATACACCTGAGGGAGATGCACAGGTAAGTGTCAGAATGAGGCTCATTACACAAGAGAATCAGTCCAACAAATGCTCTCAGTATGTCAGCCAAGGCTAAATAACACTTCCCAAAGTCTGTTTGACACCTGTTTTCAGGTGAGGTCGATCTACTTGACTGCTATTGAACTGAAGCCCTTCCAGGTCCTGATCCGGGGCCTTACAGTAAGGAAGCAACTGGAGCAAGTATACGTTTAAGTCTTTTTACTCCTTGTTATTATTTTAATTTACTGTTAATCACTTTAAGATGCATTTTTTATTTACTATTGTATCAATTTCAGATTTATTTTATTGCTGTACTTCTTGGAGATGCTCGGACTCATTCATCTAGCCAATAGAAAGTGGCTCAGGTACACTCTTGCTTCCAGCACATCAACTTCAAGAACTGACTGGTCACTTGCTGTCTAATATATCTCACCCCCCTGACAGGTGCCATTGTGATGAAATAACTAGAGAGTCAATGTTATTCACTCTACCTGTCAGTGGTGCTAATGTTATGGCTGATTGGTGTGTTCTCTCAATTATCTCAAATTCTCTCTCTGTTAAACATATCAGGGTCTTGTTGTGATCATCAAACTTTTGTGTCCAAATTTGGTAAAGCGAAATATAGCACTGTATCTTAAAAATGTTCACTTACTAAGCAAAGACCTTAATATCTGTAACTTAAAGAGAATTTCACTTTGTTTGCAGAATTCCTACATAATTAACTATTTAAAATGTGGTTGAGTGTCAAATGTGTCGTTCTAGAGAAACTCAGAGCCAGAATTGTTTATAGTGGTGGTGAATGGAACCAAATGACATGAGATAGTGATGAAGATGCTGCCTGATGCCCTACCAGAGTTTGGAGAAACTTTCAATCTCAAACTAAACCTATTCATGGCAGAGGGATACATACAAGGCGTTGTGAGGTAAAAGAGTCCCCCAAAGTGATTCAGTTCGGATTCACTATTTTACCATCATCAACATTCCATAGAAACACTCAGAGACATGTGGAGCCTCACTGGAGGTGGAGAGGAGATAAAACGGCTGGTTCAGTGGTTCCATTCACCACCACTGTAAAGAAATTGGTCAGTTTCTCTGTCGTTAACCACTGAATCTCAGAGTTTACAACTAATTTCTATTCTGTACTATTTCTACTTATCCATTCACCATGAAATGTGTGCTACTGTGTCTGTTTACCCAGTTTTCGGTCTTCTCTCTCCTTTCCAGCAACTTTTTCTGGAGCACCTCCCCAGGTCCCCCTGGCTTGCCAAACTTCTCCACAATGGCCTTGGTCTTCTGAAACTGGGCCTCAGGGACCAGGTGCTTGATGCATCTCAGGTATGTATCTAGCGTTTGCTGCAGATCTGGTACAGGCACTTTGGGCAGGACCTAGAGAAGAGACCTGAGACTGTTTAACTTGATTCGATGGATTAAAAGAGCGAGCCATGAGTCAGTCAGAATCCTGAACTAGATCATAAAAGGTTTGGACTTGCTTCTCTGGAACTGCATGTACCTCGTATCCCTTCAGATTACCAGACTTCAGAAAGAAACCCTGCCTGAAGTTGGTTTGTGCTTTTAGGAAGCAATGTCACTGGACCTGATAGACAGTGGGAAGAGGCTTCTCAGGGTTTATAAGTTTAAGGTTGTAATTTTTACTTTAAAATGAGCACAAAAACTAATACGGCATTACTTTTAAAGCATGGACATTACATGGTATCGCAAACAATGGAGTTAGATGTGCTAATTGTTTTCAGTAATAGTTAAAATGTGAGCTGGTTGGACACTTGATGGCTACAAGAATATCTCGGGGCTGCCATGAGAAGAGGTTTGAAAATAGTTAAGCATGTTGACCCATAAAATAACTGCATAATACATTACAGTTATGTTTTGAGCAAACAAACACTATTTTTCAGTTACGTGTCTTGCTCAGGAACGTCATCAATGTTCCTGTTGATTTAGGGAATTGAACCAGCAACCCTTCGGTCGCAAACATGCTTGTTTGACCATTAGGCCACAGTTTCCCTCAAACAACAGTTCAACAGTGGCCGAGAGGTTTTCACAGAATTGTGAATATTTCTTCATTGTTTTATTCACAAACACTTGTTTCTCTCTTGTGCAGAGCTTCCTCATTTCACCAAAACAGCTCTGACAGAGAACTTTCAAGAGTGTGCTGTGGTGGCACCAAGCAGCAGATCCTTGAAACCCTGTAAGCTGTGAAGTGGGGGATCAGACTAGTTTATCTAGCACATTCCACAGATGCTCAATCAGTCCTTCATTAGATGAAACCAGGTGCTGATGGAGCTTCACACACATCCACGCAGTGACTGGAGACACAGAGGAGAAATCTGGAGCTGAACCTGCGTTTTCTACTAGCTCACACACCATCAACTACTGTTTACATACAGATGCTCATTCTTTTCACTCCTGCACTATTGATTTGCATTGATTCTAATGTTCACTTGTGGTTTTTGCTCAAATAAATGCCTTTAAATTAACATAGGGGCCTAAGACTTTTGAGCAGTATATGATAGCTAGCTAGCTGTCAAAGGTTTTCCAGGTGCGAAAAATTGCCTCATGCTTACAATTCAATTGCATATTGCTCACGTCTGACAACAAAACATGGCAATGAGTGGGACATTGGACATTTGGTGCATTCATGTGAATTGCCCCCCAGTGTAGAGTCTGTGGCCTGACTGCATACCCTTTCACTAGGATAGTCATTTGTTCATCATGGTAAAGAATTTTCACCATCTTTATGTCAGAGTGAGATGATGAATTTTCTGTTTTTGATGGACCTGACCTGCAGCCTGATGACAGTGTCAATACCGCTGCTGTGGAAATGTTCTCAGGCTCCGGAGAACACCAGTGTCCACAATACATGAGTGGCAACATCTGTGTATAACGCCAACACCAGTGGATCAGTCCTGTACTGCTGCAGTCTGCGCTCATGTCCCCAGGCCTCACAGCCTTAATCAGATGGCGTAATTGTTCAGCGTCTCTCTGAAGTTTAGCCGTGTTTTTCCGAGCTCTTCTCAATAATTCATGCGAATGGCTTAAAGACATATGGAGCGAGGATCCAGAAAAACCTTCTGAGACAGGACGGGCTCACTTCCCCTGGGTTACACACTGCTGTCTTGATTAGTGAATGCAAATGATAAATGTTCTGAAGTCCCACAAAAAGAAGAATCAGTCCATTAATGCCGTTTTTTTTTGCAAAAACTTTCAAGATTTTCCCGCTTTTTTGATGTTTTTTGTTTCTCTTCAGGTTTAAACGGGACCCTAAACTAAAAGAGGTGTCAAGATAATATGGACTAGACCAACCTGTGCAAACTGTCTGGGATGAGCCTGTTGGTTTTGTAAACTGATGTCTAAGTAAAGAGGGTAAAAGAAAATAAAAACAGCTGCTGTTTGCAGGACAAGGGATAACACAGCTCTACTAAATCAACAGGCATGTCTAAAGAAGACCCACGAAAGACTGGAGACCGGTGATTTAAGCGGCCAAGGATGTCCTTTACAGCACCATGGACAAGGTCAAGCACAGGGCGCTGGGTGAGCTCCTCTATGCAGCAGTCATAGACCTTTCTGCTGCCACAACAAGGTGTGACTGATGCCCACTGCTCAAACTCGCTACCGCTCAAATCACTACTGATACCAGGGCATCTGAAGAAATAACCCAATATCCTCACAGTCATCATCATCATCATCATCACTTTATGATAATTAATGAATATTGTTTATATTACTTATATCAATATAAATAGTAATATTTAAATATATATATATATCATTATTATTGTCACAACATTAGTATCATAATAATGAAAGGTTGTGGTATCACTATTATTATTAGTAGTAGTAGTGGAATAATTAATATAATAATAACAATAATAAACATTATTATTGGTGTTGTTGTTATTGTTGCTATTATTATTATGCTACTACTACTATAATAATTATTATTATTATAATGATCAATATTATCATTAATATGTATATATATATATATAGTATAATTATTATAAATAAAATAATAATTATTATTATTATTACTATTACTATTATTTTCATTTTAATCATAAGTGGCATTATAATTAATAGTTTTCTTAATATATTATTATTACTACTATCATTATGATTATTATTATTAACAATAATAATAATAATAATAATAATAATAATAAGTTGTTATAACATGACTTACATTGCTGTCTCTGCGGCCTTTGGTTGGTTCTCTCTCCAGCACGGGCATCCTCTCTCTCTTCTCTGTCCCGGCTGGTCGAGCAAGTCTAGACACACACACACACACACACACACACGGGGACACAGGAGCGATTAACAGACAGAGCCTCAGTAGCTGGATGAGTTTTACTCTGCGCTGTTGCTGTAAAGGCCGGTAAAGTGAGAGCTGAGTGCGGAGCGCGGCGGCCTTTCAGCCAATCAGCGGCTTTATCTCAAAGCTTAAGCCCCAAAACGTCGAGAGGCGAAGACGCGTGTTTAACTGTACTGAACTGCTTGTTGATGAACCACAGTCATCTCTCTGAACTGTGAGAGCCGCGAGCGCAAACAGTACAAACTACTCCGGCATCCAGCATCCGGCATCCAGCATCCAGCATCCAGCATCCAGCATCCGGCATCCAGCATCCAGCACCCAGCACCCAGCACCCAGCATGCCACTACCCTCTACCCGCTAACAGCAGCAGCTGTGGAGGAGCTTACCTGTGGAGCTACAGTCCGGGCTGCTCAGAAGTTTACAGAAGCGCACCACGGCTCGGAGTGTCCAGCATCCATCCCTCAGTCCTCAGGCTCCATCCCGCTGCTCTCAGCATCCCTCAGCACTCAGCATCCATCCCAGTCCGTCTCTCTCTCTCTCTCTCGCTCACTCGCTCTCGCTCACTCGCAGCTTCACGTGTTCCAAAATGAGCGAAAGTGTTGAAGGTGTGAGTCCTCCGCCACAAACTCCTCCCATCTGCATCCATTCGTTGACCACGATGTCCGTGATGTTTGTGTGTGTGGGTGTGTGTGTGCGCGCGCGTGACAGCCCATTTCACATGAAGTGTAGTGCCGGATGTATGGAAAGAGCTGAGCTGAGCGAAGAGAAACTCACTTACGAGTTATGGAGATGCAAACCAAACACACCATTCACATTCGACCCAACAAACCCAAAGCAGTCAAAACCCATTTAAACTCAAACAAGGATAAGCGTAAAACCCTTAAACCCGACAAAACCCAGTCTTAAACAACTCTAAACCCATTTAAACCAAGTCAAAGCCAAACCTAAACCAGCCTAAACCTGTTTATTATAATAAACCAAATCCAAACCTTAGCCAGTCTGAACCCATTTAAAGTAAACCAAACCTAAACCAGCCTAAATCCCTTTAAACTAATCCAAACCTAAACCAATCTAAACCTGTTTAAAATAAACCAAATCCACACCTAAACCAATCTAAACCTGTTTGAAATAAACCAAATCCAAACCTAAACCAATCTAAACCTGTTTAAAATAAACCAAATCCAAACCTAAACCAATCTAAACCTGTTTAAAATAAACCAAATCCACACCTAAACCAATATAACCCAGTTTAAAATAAGCTAAACTTCAACCTAAACCAATCTAAACTTGTTTAAAATAAACTAAACCTAAACCTAAACCAATCTAAACTTGTTTAAAATAAACTAAACCTAAACCTAAACCAATCTAAACCTGTTTAAAAAAAAAACAAATCCAAACCTAAACCAATATAACACAGTTTAAAATAAACTTAACTTTAACCTTAACCAATCTAAACCTCTTTAAAATTAACCAAACTTAAACCTAAACCAATCTAAACCCGTTTAAAAATAAACCAAATCCAAACGTAAACCAATCTAAACCTGTTTAAAATAAGCTCAAATTAAACTTAAACCAATCTAACCCAGTTTAAAATAAACTTAACTTAATCCTAAACCAATCTAAACCCGTTTAAAATAAACCAAATCCAAATTTAAACCCATCTAACCCAGTTTAAAATAAACTAAACTTAAATCTAAACCTATTAAAAATAAACCAAATCCAAACCTACACCAATGTAACCCGGTTTAAAATAAACTAAACTTAAACCTTAACCAATCTAAACCTCTTTAAAATTAACCAAACTTAAACCTAAACCAATCTAAACCCGTTTAAAAATAAACCAAATCCAAACGTAAACCAATCTAAACCTGTTTAAAATAAGCTCAAATTAAACTTAAACCAATCTAACCCAGTTTAAAATAAACTTAACTTAATCCTAAACCAATCTAAACCCGTTTAAAATAAACCAAATCCAAATTTAAACCCATCTAACCCAGTTTAAAATAAACTAAACTTAAATCTAAACCTATTAAAAATAAACCAAATCCAAACCTACACCAATGTAACCCGGTTTAAAATAAACCAAACTTAAATCTAAACCCATTTAATCTTAAACTAAACCAGACATATGTTCTAAACTCCTCCAATTTTATTCTGATTCTTCAAAATCCACTCGAACCTGGTCAGAACCGTCAGAGATGCTCCGGTCAGTCCGCGTTCAGATGCTTTGTTTTCTTGTGCGATCCTGATGCTACTGTATGTTCACTGTATGGATTTCTTATGGGTTTATTCACTAAAGCCCCCCACTCCCACCACCACCACACCCCACCCACACGCTGAAACGCGCGGTACTAGAATTTATCATGTAGAGTTTCTTTACCCTCCCTGCAGTGCACATCCTCAGAGATGTAGGCCTTCAGCTGAAAGAGGGATAAAGGGGGGAGGGGGAGGGGGGTAAAATTCTTTCTTTATGTTTAATCGTATTCTTTCGATTCTATCTATCGAATCTATCTATCCATCCATCGATCCTTCTTTCTTTCTTTCTTATTTTCTTTCTTTATCTATCTATCAATCCATCCATCCCCCTTTCTTTCTTTCTTTTTTTCTTTCTTTCTTTCTTTCTCTATCTATCTATCTATCTATCTATCTATCTATCTATCTATCTATCTATCTATCCATCCATACCTCTTTCTTTCTTTCTTTCTTTCTTTCTTTCTTTCTTTCTTTCTCTCTTTCTTTCTTATTTTCTTTCTTTATCTATCTATCAATCCACCCATCCCTCTTTCTTTCTTTCTTTCTTTCTTTCTTTCTTTCTTTATCTATCTAGCCATCCATCCATCCCTCTTTCTTTCTTTCTTTCTTTCTTTATCTATCTAGCCATCCATCCATCCCTTATTCTTTCTTTCTTTCTTTCTTTCTTTCTTTCTTTTCTTTCTTTTCTTTCTTTATTTCTCTTTCTCTATCTATCTATCTATCTATCTATCTATCTATCCATCTTTCTTTCTTTCTTTCTTTCTTTCTCTATCTATCCATCCATCCATCCATCATTCTTTCTTTCTTTCTTTCTTTGTTTCTCTATCTATCTATCTATCTATCTATCTATCTATCTATCTATCTATCTATCTATCTATCTATCTATCTATCT
>JBBPDA010109233.1:0-10453 GCA_037974385.1 Arnoldichthys spilopterus
CCTGTGGCCAACCCGGGGATCGAACCCAGGACCTTCTCACTGTGAGGCGTCAGTGCTAACCACTGCACCACCGTGCCGCCCCCTGAACCATTGCCTATTAAAAATACCAGTCAGTAGCAATTAGTTGGCTTCTTTTGTTTCTTTTTTTTTAACAAAAAAGATGTTTTGGTGCCAGACTGGCGCTGTTTATCTGTACAGTTTGTTAGCCCCCTTTCATCAATTATCAGGATCTCACACCAGTGAGCAGGTGTTATTTGGTTAGTGGATCTTTCTCAGTACAGCAGTGACACTGACATGGTACTGGCAAGTTTGTGTGTGTGTGCGTGTGTGTGGATCACACACCAGTGCTGATGGTCTTTTTAAACACTGTCATCTTACAATATTTTATTAAAGTTCCACCTTGAAGACCTAAACGTATTGAGAACAGTTCATCTGATGCAGCACAGTTTGTGTAAGACATCATCTTCTTCATCGGTGGTCCTGTGGGGGTCGTAGCCTTTGTTGAATGATGTACGACTAACGCAGACAAAACAAATGAGCTACTCTGTAATTGTAAACTACAGTGCACTTCTATGGCAAGAGGTATACGGGGTATAAACACATATATGGGGGGCAGCTGTGGCTGAAGAAGCAGGTTTGTGACCAAAGGGTCGCTGGTTTGAATCCCTGAACTGGCAGGAACACCCACAGCTGATGTGCCCTTAGACAAAGCACCTAATCCACAACTGCTCCACAGGTCCAATGACTGTGTAGCTGCCCACCACACTGGTGTGTGTGTGCTAACCACTCATAGAGCTCAGTGTTTGTGTGCTCACTGCTCCAGAAAAGCCAGAGACCAATTTCTCCTCAGGGAATAATAGAAAGTGGGAACTGAAGGTTGCAGGTTGCAAGTCCCGGCTCGGGCACCATTGAGTTACCCTTGAGCAAGGTACTGTCCTACTGTCCTTCTGCGGGCTGTTGGTAGCTGCCCACTGCTCCATGTGTGCACGTCTGATTGGGTTAAATGCAGAGGTCACACTTCGATGTGGTGCTTGAATATGAATTTATATATATGCTATTTTTATTTGACCATTCATGTTTATTTAAATTACTCAATTAATAATGAGAATAACTGATTTCTTGATTATTAACATAACTGATAGTGACAGCCTTAGTCTTGCTGTGTGGTTCTGCCTGCGTTCATTTGTGTGGGTTCTGCTTCACTGATGAGTGATTTGAGATGAATAAAGGACCTTTCTCTCTCTTTCTCTCTCTCTCACACACACACACACACACACACAGTGCTGAGTGGACTTATTAAAGCTTCATTATGATGAAGGATTTCTTAATTAACAATGTCCACACCTCCCAGTGGCTTGTCTTTTCTCTTTTCTACTGGCTCTCGGTGGATACGAGTTTCCCATTTAAATGTCCGACCTCTTGATTATCAGGCCGTGAAATTCTGCTCTGTTGGAGCACTGTGTAAGCAGCTATCGTTTGCCAGATCCACAAGGACAGGGACAAGACTTCACAATTTGGACTAAATATGACATTGCAATTTGAATGCTATATAAAGCGATATTTGCTTTATTTTCAGTATTGGGGGATGGGGGGAGTGGTGGTAAATAGCTTTAGGCAGGTATTTCAACATAATAAAATCAACCACACAGAATGAATCGGTAGCTAAATGTTAAAGACTAAAGTGGAGAAATAGATACTTTTCCTCACAATTATACTCCTACAAAATATTACTTCAGTCATATGTAACTGGGGAAATGCATTTTAATGCATCCTGCATGGTATTAGTAGTGGTGGTAGCAGTGGTGGCCTAGTGGTTAGGTCGCAGGTTCAAGTCACCGCCCAGGTACCACTGAGGTTCCCTTGAGTAAGGTACCGTCCCACTACACTGCTCCCTGGGTGCTGTTAATAGCTGCCTGCTGCTCCACGTGTGCACGTGTGATGGGTTAAATGCAGAGGTCAATTTTCGTGGGCGTGCACTGTGTGCTGTGCTGTGATGTGGTGTGTTCACGATGACAATCACTTTCACTTTTCATTCTGGATTATCAGCTGTGGACTTCGATAACCTTTGAATGACTTTGTGTTGCATGAACTTCGCTACATTTTGTGAACCAAGTGCAACTTGGTTTTTGAATCTCAAACGCAGGTCTAGATGTTGTAGCTGAGCTAAAATGAGCGATAGCATCTTTACAATAGTGATGATTTATTTATTTTTTTTAAACCAGGGGAATGGCATTCCCTTCCTGTCTCCCCTCAGATCAAGCCCTGGATACAGTAAAAGGTCAACTGTTGCTGCTCACAGTAAAGTGAACATCCTGACCAGCAAAGACATTTGTAATTGTTTAGAGGACTCATTTGCAACTGGCAGATCATTGCGGTTGGGAACGTTAATTAACAATTAGGGGAAAATATTTTTTACCAGCATTTCCTTTTCAATTTAAATGGGATTTTTATCTTCAAATGAATTATTCTTTCACCCAGACCCTTTATTTTGATTTAAAAAGCCATTTTTTGGCATTAGTGCTAAATGTGTTGGAATGTCAGTTCACAAGCTATGCATTATTATATTTCGTTGTTATTGAATTCCCTCCATTAAAAGTCATTAGCGTTGACAATAACAAAGGACATTCTTGAAAACTGCACTTTGTCTAATTGTGATTTCGAAAAATTAAGATCAATTGTTTTGCCCTAGTTGGTACTGTGAGGTCCGTCTTGTCCCTTGTTTTGGTTTAGCCATGTGCTTTCGTCCTTGTACTTTGTTTAGCCACACCCTAGTCCCGCCTCACACCTGTTCCTTGTTCCCCGTCTCCTCCCTGTGTCAGGCGTCCCTTGTTTCATGTGTCTATTTAGCCTTGTGTGTTTTCCTTAGTCCCTGTCAGTTCTCTGTTGTCTACAACCTGTTGTCGAGACCCTTCTGTTGTACCCTGTTTGTTTATTTTACTTTATTAAACCCCAGTTGAAGAACTAGAAGCTTGCACGTACTTCCAGCAACCATAGTACATTACAGGTACACGATCCTAAGCATTTTTTAAGTGTAATTTGAAAATGCCAAAATGTATTTCATGATAAAATGCATGTCATGATAAACCGAATATATTTTTACCTTAACTTCCATTAAACGTTGAGGTTGTTTTTCCCTTCTTTCCACACATTTTCAAGATAAAAGTCCAGTTGTAGAACTGTTAGCAAAATATTGTGCAACCTTGTTTCTCAGCAGTGGAGGAGAACCACCAAGTCATTTTCATTTCATACCTCTGGATTTGTATATAGGACTCACTTTGAAGGTCATTCTGCTCATAGGGTCTGATAAAGATGTACTTTCATACTTCGTCACCACTCAATCCTTTCCCTATCAGCTGGGTTAAGTGGTGAAATGCTCGCCTCTACCACTCCAAACCAAAATGAAAGGCACTTTGAAGTGGTTTCTCATATCCTGAACCGGGTCACTCACAGCCTCTCAACCCCAGACCCTCAGCGTCATTGTGCACTGAAATAGCAGTTGCTTAGATTACACTTTGTTGCCTTTGGCTAAGAAGGCGCATAGTTGAGCAGCAACTGCATTTACTTTTCATATAGTTATTGGAGGGTTGCGAAAACAAAACTATGTTTTGTGAAAACCATTCGGAAACTCGTGTGGATCAGAATCAGAATCACTATACTGGTTCACTTGCATGTAGAAATAATTGAAACTGGTGCTTATATAAGTGGACAACTCAGAATATACCCAGGGAGCAATTAAGAACACAAGAAAACATGGTAAAATATGCCATAGATTTATATATTTACAGCAGTATATAGTATGTTCTACATGGGCCTAATGTACATATTGCAAATTCCGCAAATTCTAGTTCAGAATTTAGAGTTTAACAAATTGGAAATAATTGGAACATATGCAATATATTTGGGAAATAATGTGCAATAACATTTGTGTATAATGTTAATAATAAGCATTTATGCTTTATTTATTTAATATCTTTAATTCAGCTGTCAGGAATGTTCAGTGATTCAAAGGAATCAAGTGCAGTGCTTACATGAAACAAAAGGTAACCTATGGTGGTGGCCTAGTGGTTAGGACATTGCCCTTGGGACCTGAAGGTTGCTGGTTCAAGTCCCAATCCAGGCACTACTGAGGTACCCTTGAGCAAGGTATTGTCCCACTACACTGCTCCATGTCTTGGAAGTCGCTTTGGATAAAAGCGTCAGCCAAATGAATAAATGTAAATGTAAAACATAAACTCGAAAAATAAACACAAAAAACAAACTGGAATACCGGGAACCACGACACACTCAGGAAACAATGAATGACGTTAACGAAACGCAACGAGACATGAAACACAGAGGTTTAAATAATCAACATAAACACAAGACACCTGGAGCAGGGAGGGGAACTAACAACTAGGATCAGGTGGGAGGCGGGGCGAAGACGAAGAACACACACAAGGCATAAAACAACAACAAACAGACACGAGGAAAACACGAGGGGCGTATACGTTATTTCAGCAAACAAAAAATGATTGTGCATTAAAGTGTACTGACCTGTCCAGCAGCAGGTGAAAAGATGCAATAGAAAAAATTATAAGGTTTGTATTGGATGCAAACTTATTTTAATGTAGAAAACTTTTTCACTTAGAAAACATACTTATTTTAACATGTAACAATACATTTCATCTGACTGTATTGAATATATATATACGGTATGAATATTAATTAGCTGCATTTGGTGCATGAATATTCTCTTCATCACTTAAACAGCTGTTTAGCCATTAATGCTCAGACAATACACACACAACTAATGACAATATAGAAGTAAACCTGTTTTGACAGATACTGTTACTATTGTTGTTGTTGTTGTTGTTATTATTATTATTATTATTATTATTATTATTATTATTATTATTGTTGTTATTATTATTATTGTGATTTTTCTTTTTTCCAGACTGACATCACAAAATGTGTCGTCAACACGGACCCCAGCTTCCGCTCTCATTGGCTGGTGGCAGCAGCCTGCACGTGTGTGCACTACCTGAAGGCCATAGTCTTCTATTTGCTGAGGGAGAAGTGAAAGGCAGAACATAAGGACCATCAGAGACAATGAACATACAGCCTCCTCTTTTGGCCAGACGTTTCTTCCGTTTTTGCTGGAAGATGACATTCACAGCTTTTGGTCTAGTACTGCTCTAGATGTGGAATGTTTGCTCTGTGCCTTTAATGGACTGTCTGCATTCATAGATGGACATCTTCGTTCTCTGCCGAGCTTCATTATGTGTTATACCTGGATTGGCCTTAAAATCCAGTTCGCTGGATTTTACTGATGGTGACAATACTTAGACTCTTGTAACTTTTAGGAGGACACAGGAAGCAGCATGAGGGATACCTTCATCAAAAACGGTGTAAAAACTGTTGTGTCTGTAGTATTTGGTTTCTACACATGCTGTCCAGCACCTCTGCTCTCTCAAAGGACATCACTTATTAGTTTTGTTGCGTTTTCTAATGGCCCACACTGCGTCTTCTTGTCAATGTGGCTTTTATTGATCGACTCCTCCCGATGTACCTAATTTATCATCGTTTCAACAAAACCGTGTATGCCAGAAAAAGGTAAGGAATAAGGAAAAGGCATTCCTTACACAATTTCCATGGCTATGGACATCTTAATATGTTCACAGACCAGCTGACATTTTCAAACTGGGGGAGTATAGAGAACCTATACGTAGCTGAAAGTGTGAGTTCCAGGTCAAAACCTTTTAACCCGATCAAAAGTGGAAGTATTGATTTAAAAACAGAAATGCACTTGAGTGAAAGTGAAAAGGATGTGTATTTAAACATATTTAAATATATAAATTGACGGTTTAGCAGTCAGGCAAGCACATTGTGTTGCACCAGAAATAGTGACTGGGCAAAATTCCTAACGTTACCTTTGCTTACATCCGAGCACAGTTTTAGTTTAAAAAAATGTAAGTCGGGCTGGATATTGGAAATGGTGTGTGTTGCATTAATGATCTTATGGAACTGAAACAAATAGCTTAGCTGCAGGCAGTTTAATTTTACAGTATGAATTTGGTTGGATGCTGTAATAAAAAGAATACATTCAGATGCACAGGAACTTGAGTGGCTTTGACAAAGTGCAATTAAGTATTTAAGTGGAACATTTACACGTTACAGCTTACTGTCATATAACGTTTTTGGGCATAATACACTTTTTTTTATTAAATTCTTTTTTTTTTTTAATTTCAGTTATTTCAAAAGTATGATAGCTTACTGTCCTTTCTTTGCAACTGAATGGAACAGATTGAGAGAGTCTTGTGGATCCAGTGTTGGCCAGTGCACTCACATACACATATATACAGTACAATCTGTGCACACACACACATGTGAGAGAGGGAGAGAGCATTAATTTTACATTTACATTTAATCATTTGGCTGACGCTTTTATCCAAAGCGACTTCCAGGACAGAGGCAACAATCAAGCATTCGCGTCGCATAGATCAACATTAAAACGGATAACTATGCTCATACTAAAAAACTATGTTGGTCTAAGCTTACAAGCATAGCATCGGGGCGAGGTTTCAGCAAACCTAGAGTGTGTGATGTTTCTCATGGCCATTATGGGTCTGTTTGTGTAGCAATATAAACGTGGCTCTATGAACTTTGACCACACTATGGGTTTACCATTGACAACCCAAGCACACCAGGTTATGACGTTCTGCTTTATTTTATTCTTTTTTTATATTTTGAATTTTATTCTGTGAATAACGACACATTTGAGTTGAGTGTATTGGCATGCCACACTGAATGTTTGCTAAATAAATGCTAGTGCATTGGGATGTAGTAGTTTTTTGGTGTTATTGGGAAGACAGTATGGCTAAATTATTTCACACATATTACACCTAGACTCAGAGAAAAAATAAGGACATTTTTTGAAGAGGAAAACTAATTAGAGTAGAGAATTCCATAGTTTAGGCACTACAGTACTGGAAGATCCGCCATCCATGGAAGGGAGTTCAGCATTTGCACACTCAAGCACCTGTGACCTCTGCATTTAACCCATCACACTTAATAAGGCCATTTACTTCAATAAATAAAAGTTCTTCCCTCGTTATCAATGAAATTGCAGTAACTCTTACTAGTAGGTCTATCAGAATAGAATGCACCTTGTGGAACTTGCTCCAGACTGTGCTAACACTGTAACTACACCAATCTGACAGGCCCTTAAATACAAACCAGCCTGTTCTGCTTCACTATGACTTCTTGTTTGTCTACATATTAAGCTTCAGTTTTACTCCAGAGTCTCTGAAGTAGTATAGCTTCAGCCTAAGGCTTTAAACTAAGGATCTACTGCCATCATGTGGGGAATAACAGCATTGCTAGCCTATTAATATGCCACTACACTTTGTGTAAGTATTGCAACACAACTTCTTGACCCATTTTGACTATTTTTAGTGCCAGATCATGTACTTCAGGTCATGGGTGTAGTATGAATAAAGTCCTTTTAAAGCCACATAGGGAAGAGAGTGGCATGTCCAATCAATGTTCCTGGAAATCTGCTGTGATTTTGCTTTGTTGAACATTTACACATATCTGAAAAAAACTCAGTGGTTATAGATGATCAATATGATCAACATTTGGCGCAATGTATGTATTCTTTAATGTAAAGGAAAAGGCAGAACCATCTGTCAATATGAAACGCCGTGTTTCACTACATGATTCAGTTCAGTAAATGACAGCTGTTGGTTATAGAAAAGAAAAACTTGTAAATTCATATGTATTCATCTGTAAATATGTTTAATGATAATACAAGGATACATTATTGAAAATAACGCTTGGAAGATGCCAATACATATATGAATATTTACTACTAATAGGATAAAACGTTATATTTCCGGAGTAAAACGTTTAATTGTGCAATGTTGTAATGAAAAGTTTGGATGCGCGAAAGCTTTACAGTAACAGCAATCTTGAAATTGTTTACATTTTTATGTTCAAATATACTTAATAAAATGTTAATCACTACAAATATCATTCCCAAAACACTGCTTAAGATAAATGCACTTAGCCTGCACACTAAAATACACATAAAATGTAAAACAATGATGCTGACATTGAATCACATTTTCCAGTTCAAAACGGGTAACGACGGCAGCTGTTGACATCAGGGTCTCGTGCAGGTTTGTGCAACATACGTGACTCAGTAGAATAGAATGGAATAAAATAGAATAGGATAGGATAGAATAGAATAGAATACGATAGAATAGAATTGAATTGAATAGAATAGGATAGAATAGAATAGGATAGAATAGAATAAGATAGAACAGGATCGAATAGAATATGAAAGAATAGAATAGGATAGAACAGATTATGATAGAATAGAATAGATAAGAATAGAATAGAATAGAATAGGATAGAATAGAATAGGATAGGATAGAATAGAATACGATAGAATAGAATAGGATAGAATAGAATAGAATACGATAGAATAGAATAGAATACGATAGAATAGAATAGGATAAAATAGAATAGGATAGGATAGGATACAATAGGATACAATAGGATAAAACAGATTATGATAGAATAGAATAAGATAGAATAGGAATGAATAGAATAGAATAGGATATGATAGAATATAATAAGATAGAACAGGATAGAATAGGAAAGAATAGAAAAGGATAGAATAAGATAGAATAGGACAAAATATGATAGAATAGAATAGGACAGGATAGAACAGAATTGGATAGAATAGAATAAAATAGGATAGAATAGAATAGAATAGAATAAAATAGGATAGAATAGAATAGAATAGAATAGGATAGAATAGAATAGAATAGAATAGAATAGAATAGAATAGAATAGGATAGGATAGGATAGAATAGACCTATTGGGGAAATGTACTTGCTACAGCAGCTGAGAAAGATAGATATATTTAAGATACATATATATAAAAGATTTTTTAAACAGGAAAAAATATAGCAAATGTATAAGTGTAAGTGTGATATTGCACAGATTATTGCGCATTGCTCAGTGATTGTGTTGCTTTATGGAAGTTAAATATACTGCACAGAGTAAACTACAGCTGATGGCTACTTTTACAGCAGCTCTTCCAGAGCCTAGAGAGTAGAGACTGGGTGCTGTATGACGAGCAGATCAACAATATCTCGCAACACGTCTTTTAAACAGATCACACATCTAATTCGGTGTAAACATTAATCCGAGTTCAGTTGAGCAGCAGACACGTACACATTCTTCCGCTATCCGCTTACTGTTTACGGTGAGCGAGCTCAAGTCCTCGAAGGGCAAACACCATCCTTTGTGGACACTGTGGCATTTGTAATATATGCCCAAAAATGATAAACACCGACGTGAATATATTAAGTAAACGTTAATTTTACGGCCAAATTTTGCATTGTTTCATACATATCTCTTTAAAAACAACTATTAATAACAGATTTTTTTTTTTTTTTGCATCGTTCAGGACACCCGAACCACTTTTCTAGAATTCTATTGGCTGCGAGGAACATAGAGGGCCCGCCTACATCTAAGATTCATGGACTCTTACGGGCTGATTTCAACAATGACGAAGCCGTATGTCCATCCCCATTGGTTGACGTGTGTGTCACTGAGGTTCGGCCGAACAAGGTAGTGTGAAGCGCTGTCGGGATGGATGCAGGTAAGAATATGCCGAGGAAAACAATTACTTTGCGTTTTTAAAGGCTTAACTCGCTGTATTATATAGTCCGCACTATGCGATATATATTTTCAGGGGGTTCTAGCTTTCACCTATCTGCTGCGGTGGATGTCAACAGTGGAATTGTGCCACTGTTGTCATTTTTGTTACACTATGTCCGGGACCCGAGCGCTCATAAACTAGAGGCATCCGGCCAAACAGATGTTGTACTGAGCGCGTTCAACTCACATTAATAGCACAATGACGAATATTATCGACACTTTATATTATCTGAGCAGTGAGAGACCCCCTCCACCCACCCACCGTGACACGTGAGATATGTACTATTACTGCCATCAATACTGAAGACAGCTCCAAGTTCATAGAGATGTGGGTGTTTCGTGCTGTAATTCAGTTATTCAAGATTCAAGATTTTATTACCACAGCAGAGCAAGCAGTTACACTGTCCAATGAGGTTCCTACTTTGCTAGTCCTTTATTGCCAAAATGTAAACATTAAAAAACCTTTTTAAGTTAAAAACAAAAACAAAGTAAACACTCACTTACTAGGTAATAACATGACACAGTGTTGAATAGAGACACATACATGTCTACACAGTGGATAAGAGCCAGTAGTAGGTGCAGCATTGGGCATTATGTGGGCAGTGGTGGCCTAGTGGTTAGGACGCTGCCTTCGGGACCTGAAGGTCGCAGGTTCGAGTCCCGGCCACTACTGAGGTACCCTTGAGCAAGGTACCGTCCCACTACACTGCTCCCCGGGCGCTGTTGGTAGCTGCCCGCT
>JBBPDA010109234.1:0-10453 GCA_037974385.1 Arnoldichthys spilopterus
ATAAAGTTGGTGAAAACTGTAAATGTTTAAGTAGCTGATAGCCACTGATAGAACTAGCTACCTCTACTTAGCATGTAACTACACTTTTCATTCTTTGGATTATTAATGTGCTTTTTGGGCAAATGAAAGCAAGACTTTATGTTCCTCTTTGTTAGTAGTGGTCATTTTGTCATGCAGATATCTTTCTACGGATACCATTTCTTTTAATGTTCTTCTAAATTTTTGTGACTTCCTAGATCAGTCACCACTGTTCTCGGTTTAGATCATTTGGAGATAAATGCTCCCACTGAGGTTCACTGGATTCCCAGAGTCTCAGAAAAAGCACCGAAACTCTTTAGACTCATATTGAATAAGGTTTTTTAATTACTTTCTCATTGAGCTGTCTGTTGAGATCTTTCAGCCAACTTCACATTGTAGGAAATGTTGTTTGTACTGTGTAGGTTAAACAGGGCTAGCAGTCAGTAATCCTTGGTGGGTATTGTCTAATTGATCCCAAATAGGCAAATCATCTAAATTTGCATGATTAATTTTAACTAGGCGAAAAATGATTTTTAAGGCCAGTTGGTGTTGAATAATTATTTTCTTGAATGAAATGATCTTTGTGTTTGCTCAGGTTGTTGTTGTCTTAGAATTAAGTGGGCAGTGGTGGCCTAGTGGTTAGGATACTGCCTTTGGGACCGGAAGGTTGCAGGTTCGAGTCCCAGCCTGGGCACTACTGAGGTACCCTTGAGCAAGGTACCATCCCACTACCTTGCTCCCCAGGCGCTGTTGATAGCTGCCCGCTGCTGCACGTGTGATGGGTTAAATGCAGAGGTCACATTTCGTTGTGGAGCTTGAGTGTGTTCACAATGACAAATTGTCACTTAAGTAGGACAATTATGAAAAAAAAAAGATAAATAAATGCAAAGAAAATACATAAAAATGTTCATGGCACATTACCTTTTAACTCCATCTTAAAACTCATATTTCTTCATTATCTACTCTTATCTGGATTGTTTTGTGGATAACCACTATCAACCTAGCAGCATCACTGTAAAAACGTCAGCAACACTGCTGTGCTTGATACAGCCATACAAGCACCACAAACACTACTAATATATGAAACATTTTAAAAAAGTTTAATCGGATAGTCCTCCAATCCTTCAGCATGTGAGTGAACATAGCTAAGAGCACAGTGGTTCAGATTGCATCTAAATCTGCTTTATTTTCAGGGCCTGAAAGGTCTTTCTGAGGGCTAATACTGTTTGGAGGCTGTACTGCCATTTGTAATGAAACTAAATTACATTGGTCCAGCTAGAATATAGCCAGAGGAAACAGGGCTAAGTGTTTATAGGAACTACAGCTTCCCAAAGGGCATGGCCATAGAACAAATAAAAATGGCCCAGGCTAATTCAATACTGGGCACTGTTAAAAAAACAAACCCATGATGCAAGAAGCCTTATTCTCTTCAGACAGCAGAACCCTGAGTACCATTCACACCAATGGGAATTACTTGTGTTGGGACAGTATTATATGGGGTCTGTTCAACTTCTGTTCAGGCTGTACACTGATACAACTAGTTTTCCATGTCTGAAATATTTGTGACCATGCTCTGCACATTTTAGTAGTTTCCCAACAAACTTGATCAAATTAATCAACAAATTGCCAAACCTTTTTTGGACTGAGCAGGAAAACATTCAAATATGCATGTACAGGTACAGGGCCTCCAGGGCTGAGGTTAGGAGCCACTCATCTAAACAAATTCAATTGGAATTGGTTTGGTATTTTAGAATATGTTAATTGTTTAAGGTGCGCAGTGAGACTTCTATGTAGTGCACTGAGACAGAGACTGAGATTTTAAGTTTCTCCTTTGAATTTCTCAGTTTTGTGCCACTTTGGGAACAACTGCATCATGTGCATTTGACTGCATCACAGAGATTGGGCCTATATGTGAGTAAGACTCTTGCTAATCTTCTACTAGAGATTAAGGTATTTGCACTAGAAATACTAGTGGTAGTTTTGTTTATGCTTTTCTGTGGCAGGTAACTCTGAGGGGATGTGGCTCCATATTGATGCTGCCTATGCTGGAAGTGCATTCATCTGCCCAGAGTTCCGACCTCTTCTGGATGGTGTAGAGGTAGGATAACTATGCTTGTGCTTTGAGTGCTGACCTCAAGGCTCCTCTTGGAAAACTCAAAATGCCAGCAGAATACAGATCAGAGCTAAGCTGATGTGCCGCAGGTCGTCAGTCAAAGGTCAGCAGTGTGTTTTTGGCCGCATGTACGCACAGACATATTCAAATGTCAAAACCAACGTAAGCTCGAGTGAGCAATGTGTGGAGAAATTGGCGGGAAATTGGAGAGCCTTTCAGTTGCTGTGGCACCCTGCTGAGTTTTCCAGAGATAAGGGTAAAGTAATTTCCTGAGGCATTTGCAGACCTTCAGATAAGCCCCTCCTCCTGCATCTCTTTAACCAAATCTCAGTGTTTATTAGCACCACATCCAATAATGTAGCAGGCTGCACAGGCCTGTAACGCCTCTGCTCTTTTATCATGCTCCTGAATGATGGTCACACACCGTTTCCGTTGGTTTCCAAGAAGTGAATGCCAAGCGTGGCAACAATCAGTTGTTACTCACAGAGGCCATGGTTTATTCTCGATCCCTCATGCTGTTGTTATTGCAGCAGATGGAGCAGAGGATATTGGGGAAGGCAATGGTGTGCAAACAGATGAGAAGACAGATAAAAGAGACTGTTCAGTTGGCAGGTGTGATACCTGACTGGGTTTTTTGAACCAATATTGTGTCTGTTTATGTCAGGAACACTGGATTTATAGCCATGAGTTTTACTGTGTGCACATTGCTCATTTAGTGTGGTACAATATTATTCACTTTTTATATCAGTTTTATATGAGCTGGTGCAATGTGGCTTTGTTAAATTAAAATGATGAATTAAAATGATCATTTTTTCTAAATTCTGCAAATAAAAAGAAATTGTGCACCAAAAAGTTCCATAAAATGTCATATTTAAGTGTGTTGTCTGTAGAGGGTGTACACTTATTTGCACAATAAAACATGTTATTTAAGGGGGGTGTTCAAACCTGGATATGACACTGCATTTACAGTCTACTGTATTAGAAACTCCTGCCTTGTAGCTCCATCTTGCTGGTGAGGAGCAGAGAACATATGTGTAGATTTGGGGTGGTGGAGGGGGCATGTCCCCTCCCACTGTTAAAATGGGTCGGGGGGATAATACCATAGATATTGTAGTGTTTGTTTACACAAAATATATAAAACCCCCATTTTAATAATATATGATAATTAAATTATCACATAATTTTCAGCTTTTTAATAAGTTAAGAGTTTTCTTTTTTTAGCAGTTGTAAATGTTAGACACAAATGAACAAAACTAGTGTTGTTTTCTGCAACAGTCTTTGATGCACAGGGATGTGGTTAATGGTGTAATCGTTCTTCCAGGACCATGGTGCTACTTTAAACACAGGACAGCACAAAAAAACTATACAAGTAAAGGACTAGTTAAGTGTGTGTGTGTGTGAGTGTGTGTGTGTATGTGTGAGTGTCCCTGAGTGTTTAACATTCATATTGCCTGAGAGATGAAACTATTGCACATTCTAATAGTGAAGGCCCAAATGCCTCGGTCCCTTCCTCCAGCAGGAGGGAGTTTTTGTGAGGGGTGTGTTGGGTCATCCACAATGCTGGTGGTTTTGCGCATGCATCGTATGGTGTAAATGTCCCTGATGAAGGGGAAAGATACATGGAAGATGGGCTTTCCTCAGTCTTCTTAGAAAGTAAAAATGCTGCTTGGCTGTCTTGGCTGTGGAGCTGGAATTCAGTCTACCAGAACCTTCTCCATTTTGCTAGCTTTCACAGAAGCTATCACTAACCTCATACAAGATGCACTGTGCTGTTCTATAATGAGTGTTTGGCCACAGCAGATTTAATACATGAACAAAACTGACCAGATAAAGATTTTTGTCAGCCCAATGCAAGCCGTCAGATTGCTTGAGGATCTAGTTTCTGACCACAGTGCCACTCTTGGACCACACACTGACACAGCTGTGCCTACTGCGGTCACTCCAGCACCACACATGCATACACTACTCCATCATTATCTTGATGGTATCACTGTCTTTAACAATGATCTACCATCCAAACAATATTTGTAGTTGATTCGTGAATATTCTGTTCTGTTCCTGTAAGGTCATCGTACTTACAAGATCTGCGCTCTTACTCTTAGAACCTTTATGGCCCTGGTCAATAGTATTTTTGTGGACAGAAATGAACCAATAAGGCCCTGTCCACATAGCTGTCTGAATCAAGTGTTTTTCTGACATCTGTAGCATTATAGTGGCCTCATTTGGAGTGAATCAGAATGTCCAGATGGGCTTTAATGACTTGCATTTGATTGGATATGGCATCAAAAAACCTAACCTGCAGCTTTTTTTTGTGTCAGTTTCTTCCAAATTCCAGATGAGCGCCTATAGAAACCGACCGTCTTTAATGCATTTACATGCCATTAGTTTAGTGCTCTGGAGGACAGGCTATGTCTCATGATTATGCAGTCAGAGGGAGAACCCAGTAGTGACCGAGATCAGCCAATTTTTCAGATATTCAGTGAAGAATGAACCTCAAACCCCACAGGTTAAATAAACACTCTGGATGGATTACTGCCCCCAAAGGAAAACACACAGAATTATAGTGTGGGCTGCAGGTTGGTGTTAAACCTAAGCAAACGAATGTAAATGTAATGCCATATTGAAGTTTGCCATTTTTTCTCATAAAGAGGGTGTAAGTACAAAATAGGTGCTAGATGGTCAGTAATTACACTCTGCTGATTTAATTTGTCAATTGAAATCTTCAAGATGTTTTTTATCTTTCAGTTTGCAGACTCCTTCAACTTTAACCCTCATAAATGGATGCTTGTGAACTTTGACTGCTCCACAATGTGGTGAGTTTACTTTCTCCATTAACACTGTATATGTTTCACCAACTGTATTCTGGAGGCTTATATTAGGCCTCTTTTCAGCATGGATATAAATAGAACAAGGGGAACATCCAGCTGCGTTGTCCATCAGTACCAGTCAAACATACAGGAGTGGATGGTCAGACCTAATTGCTTGAGATAATATAAAGGGAATAGAAGTTGTAAGTTATTTGTGATGTAATTATTTAGGGATGATAACCTTTTTATGTTATTATTTTCCTCTGTTTAATCTTCATGTCTGGGGAAGTTCAGGTGAGGCTTTTTTTCTTGTTGTGAGCTTCAACCAGTATAGCTAAACCTTAAACCAAAAAAAAAAAAATGTCAAAGCACAGTCAAAAAAGGAAAGAACAAACTTGTATGATTATGCTAATTTTCTCAATTGCTCTCAGTCAAGTGAGCCCAATTTCAGTCCTGGAGGTCTAGTGTCTAGCACAGTTTGGTGATTGCTCTGCTCAAACACACCTGGTTCAACTCACCTGTTCATTTCTAGGTTTAGGGAGTGTGTTTGAAGAGAGGAACCCCCAAACTGTGCTGAGCACCAGCTACCCAGAAGCACTAATGAACACAATTGCTCTCAGTATTCCATCCTAATAAGTTTTCTGGACACTGTCAACATCAGATATGCACATTTGAGGTCTGGATCCTCAGTTAATTTGGGAAAAAATGAAAACGCTCCATATAGTTGTAATTAAATGACCATCCACAATCACACACACAGGATATTGACTCACATCCTCATTTCATGCTCAATGAACTGCCAGGCTCTTTGAATACATGTTTCATGTGTGCCCGATTGGTGGGCAGTGTCAGGGTATATGAATTTTTTTTGCTTGCCTAGAAAACCCCTGTGTCTGACAAAAATCAAATTTTGTTCAGGGTGAAGAACAGAACTGATGTCATTGGGGCATTTAAGATGGACCCACTGTACCTGAAGCATGATCACCAAGAGTCAGGTATCTGTGCAGGACACAAACACAGCATTAATGACAGAGACTTTAAAAGATTAATTAATTTTAATTTGGATTGATGAAGATACTACACCATTTGGGGTTGTCCAAAAAAAGCACACTTTTATTATTTTTTGCAGATGACTTTAGTTCAATCTTATTCACTCTCATACAAATAGTGCTGACTGTTAACTGATAGTGGCTGCACAAGTGAAGCTAAATAATGCTTTTTTATAGCTAAATAAAAAAGCATCTCTGGAATTCAGCAGGTACTCAGTTCTCATTGCTTTTTTCTGGCTGCTGTGTATGAACTTGGTATGCTAAATAGTTTCCTTAGTTGCCCAAAAATAAATGATTTTCTCAAAATCTTAAGAAAATGATTTTCTTGAGAATTCTGACTTCTTTTCATAAAATTTGAGGTTAATATTAAGATGACATACTGGGTTATTACATTTCAAGAAATTATGCATTTAAAAAAAAATATGATTATGATAGGTCCAAATATTTTAAAAGATAGTCTAGAGTTTGGTCTAGATTTTTAGGAGGAACTGTCACTGTTTTGACAGAGTTAGTCTGTATTTCATTATTTTTCAATAATAATAAACATTTAGTATACTGCTGCCAGAAACAGATGATATAAGCTATAACAGTTACAGTTATCTTTACTGAGATATTTAATATTTATGGCAATATACAGATCAGTGACAGAAAATGGAAAGAAAACAAAATCTCTATATTAAATGAGAAATGACATTTAAAAGTATTATTCTGGTTAATATTGTTTTATATTTAGTATTAAAACATCAAGCATACGATGGCACTTTAGGTGTGTAGGGGTTCACCTGGTTTTATATTAATTATTTATGTAGACTATTGGACTACCTCCATTAAACTGTCCCCACTCCAAAAACATGCACATGTCCAAACATGCACCCCCATTTTCAGGAAAGCCACATTCTACACAATAGGAGTCAAGCTGCAGAACAATAACCCTGTTCTTAAAGACTGCAGCTGTTTTATGTGACAGTAACACATCACTGCCAGCAACTGATATTCAATCATCTCATCTCTCTGCCGTCTCCCACACCCCTCCCCTGCAGAGCTGTAGACTCTAATTACCCATCATGCTCTGTGCTGCCTGTTGCTCATCTGCCTTGTCTAACTCAGGGGAAAGGGTGGACAATAGCAGCTCCTCCGGCTGAAGCAATGGGCCACACAGTTCTGCAGCTGCAGCCGGCCGCTAATTGTGCTGACAGCAAAACAAAAGAGTGGCTCTGTCACTCAGACACACACTCACACACATACACATGCACGCATAAAGCCCTATCCATTGCCTGCTCAGAACAACCAATTGCTCCCATTCCCACTTCAAACAGCAGCAGCCCAATGAAATTACAGGTTACCACAACAGAGAGAGAGTGAGAGAGAGAGAGAGAGAGAGAGAGAGAGAGAAAGAGGGAGAGAGAGAGACAGAGAGAGAGAATGGTGATTATATATGACCTTATTAATAGTAATTACAATAACGGTGAAATGTCTGTAGTGCTTCATCCTGTTGTTATAGTATTAGTGTGTGCCCAGAACAGCTTCATTTGATCTGAAGAAACTGTTTCTTTCTGTTTCTTTCTGTTTCAGGACTCGTGACTGATTATAGAGTAAGTGCCATGTTTTTATAATGATTGCTGTGTGTGTGTGTGTTTTAGACATCCCAAGGTTGGTTGTTGGTTAGGGGGAGACCTCCCTGAAATGAGTTTTTGCAGGTTGAGATGTCTGGTGTTTCTGGAGCTCTGCAGATGTGCAGCTGTTGTGTGTATATGTTTGTGTGTTTAGATTTTTGTGGGGACTGAAATAATGATTTTGTGACATTTGGCTGCTTAACATGAGAGAAAAGCCTTTATTAGAACCTGTTAACAAGGTTTCTAAGGTTAAGGTTAGAGCCAGGTTAGGAGTAGCACACTGACATAAAAATGCTGATGTAATTTTTATTGCACAATTGTTGTTTATTTGCTGAATGTTTGAAATGACAGGAAAGATGTAATGAAACAAAAATCTGATTTTTTATGTTTTATTTTCATGTTTTACACAGATAAACAGACAGTGTGCAACAACAACTGCATAAAAATGCCATATTTAAATGTTTAGGTCATTTTCACTTAAAAACCCACTGAAAATGTGATTTGACCGAGAGTGTATGCAGTGTGTGTGTGTGTGTATACATATTTAATTATTTATTTATATAAGGTTCCTGTAGACTACACTTACCTTGCAGTTTGACACACACATACACACACCAGCATATGACTATCATGTTAGTACTGCTGTACCACCCAGGTAAAACCTGCTTACTTGTTGATGAACAGGGTAAAGGGGGGTTACAGTTTAGGCTTTCTCTTTCCTACTGAGGAGAGCCCATATGAACCTGATCTCAACCCATATGTGTCATCCTATGCTATACAGAATTTTTTATATTATTTCTTTAATTTTTATTATTATTATTATCATTTTTTTTTTGCTTTTCCTTTGTTTGTTATTGTCCAATGTCGACCAGAGGAGTATAGGTTTCCCTTCTGGGCCTTGGTTTCTCCCAAGGTTTCTTCCTACAGCTTAGGGAGTTTTTCCTTGCCTCTGTCATCTTTGTCTTGCTCATTAGGGGCTGGTACCCGGATTCTGTAAAGCTATTTAAAACTATTTAAATAGTGTGTAAACAACAAAGTGCATCTATATGGTCAGTGAAGATGATAAAATGACCAAATTTTCACTTGGAAGGCAGGTGTATATATATGTTATAATATATTATAAATACATATGTATCTGTACGCACACATGTATATATATTGTGTGTGTGTGTGTGTGTGTGTGTGTGTGTGTGTGTGTGTGCGCACGTGAGTGTGTGCATGTTCATGTGTCATCTTTAATCTCATCTCTCCGCAGCACTGGCAGATTCCTCTGGGTCGGAGGTTCCGCTCGCTGAAGATGTGGTTCGTGATGCGCATGTACGGCATCAGAGGCCTGCAGGAGTACATCCGCAAGGTGACTGCTGCTGTCAATCAGAGCTGCTCTGTCAATCAAATCAGCCGTGCCCATTCACACAGCAAGCCATGCCCTCATATGCCATCATATGCTCATTTCCTTACAGACTGTAAATGAGATACATGATTATACTTACATTACATTTCGTGAACTCGCATCCAGCACAAATGATACATTGACCTGCTGTATTTGAATCGACACTGATACATAAACTTTTTCCAGTTAGTAATAACTGACCTGTTAAGATAATTGGCCCCATCATGGGGAGATCAACTTCGCAGTCATCTGTGGAGTTCTAGCTAGTGGACTGAACTGGATGCAACTACATTAGGGGTGAAATATTGAGAAAAGAGGGAAACTCTTAGCAGCTCTAACTGCTGCATACACTTCCATGCAGTTTCCTTCATTTGAAGTTATTTTCTCCTGGCACTGGCCATCAGTTGTCCAGTTTGACTGAGTCACCTAATTGTTAGCAGTCAGACCTGAATTACTTCTAATGATCTATTGGCTGAGAATGAGGAAATGGTTCAACCACTTCTGTTCTTAATCATATGTAATATCATTGGCCCTGCCGAGGTGAAGCATACTGGAAAAAACTTTTAAAACCACTGTAATGGTTATGAGGACCTGACTCACTCATATTTAATAGCTGCATAATCTGGTGGTGGTGGTGGTGTTTGAGGAAAATGATAAGTTCTAGGGTGCTCCCTGCTGGAGAAGGGGTGATATTTATATATGGACCAAGAGGCCAATAACAGCAGGCAGGGCAGGGGTTTAATGCAGAACTTGATAAAAGGAGATCTCTGGTGTTTATTCTACAAATCATTTTAAAAAGTACACACTCAGGGCCCATATCTCTATATTTCTCACCCAATATTTAACTCATTACCCACTTTACCATCCATTTTATTAGAATCCACTACCTACTTTGAGCTTGACATACCTTCTAGATCAACTATACACAACTGCAGCCTGTGACTTCAGTCTGTTGAATTCATCATCCATCCTCTGCCTCATAGCTAGTTTCCCTGATATTATGAGCAGACCGTTGATAAAGGACTAGGTTAATAGCTTTCGCTAATTTTGCATCAACAGAGGAGCTACAGTCTCAAACTCTATGCCAGCAAGATGAAGTTAAAAGGAAGGGCTTTCTAAAGTAAACAATGTGTGTACATCATTCTTAACTTAAATTTATTGAAAGCCAAAATGTTTCAGTGCTGGATTGGAAAAGGCTGAGTTGTTATGAATGTCTTATATTAGTCAAGTCAAGTCAAGTTTATTTTTATAGCACTTTTTACAACTGACGTTGTCACAAAGAAGCTTTACAAAGGTGACAGAGGCAAGGAAAAACTCCCTAGCTGTAGGAAGAAACCTCGGGAGGAACCAAGGCTCAGAAGGGGTAACCCATCCTCCTCTGGTCGTCGTGTGTGTGTGTGTGTGAGAGAGAGAGAGAGAGAGAGAGAGAGAGAGAGAGAGAGAGAGAGAGAGAGAGAGAGAGA
>JBBPDA010109236.1:0-10452 GCA_037974385.1 Arnoldichthys spilopterus
TTTTAATAAATCTGCAACAATTTCAAAAATTCTTTTTTTTTGTCTGTCAATATGGGGTGCTGTGTGTACATTAATGATGGGAAAAATTTATTTAAATGATTTTAGCAAATGGCTGCAATAAAACTTTAAAGGGGTCTGAATACTTTCCGACCCCACTGTGTCTTTCAGCATTGATGGTGCTTTTCCAGATGTGCAAGTTGCCAATTCTAAAAGCACTAATGCACCCCCGTAACCCTAGATTTTGAACTAAGTGCTGGCCACAAATTAAGTAAAAAAATAAATAAAAAAATTAATTAATAAATAACTTACCACTGAACCATTTTCCCCTTTGCCTCAGCCCATTTTATATCAGCTATGGCTCAGAGAAGATGGCAGCATTTAATTTCTACATATGTCTTCTTATTTGCATGACAGAGCTTTAACCCGTATTTGCGAATGGCACAACATTATTTGGAAATTGTTCCACAATTTGTAGATCAGTTTTTGCATCTGCCAATCTTTATTTTTGACGGACACTGCCTCTCAAATCATGTTACTGAGCTGTTGTCAATTAAACTAATAAATTGCAAAATATTCTTCCAGCTGTTTCTTTTTAATGACACTTACTTTTCATCCTTTTGTTGCCCCATCCCAACATTTTTGAGATGTGTTGCTGCTGTCAAATTTAAAATGAGCTAATATTTTTCATGAAATTGGAATATGTTTCACTTTTGGAAAACATGGATGGTGTTTTCTGTGTTCTATTGTGAATAAAGTATGGGTTTATGAGATGCGTTCTGTTTTTATTTACATTTTACAAAGTGTCTGTTTTGGGTTTGGGGTTGTATGTACATGCATTTTGCCTTACACTCTTTTTGTTTCCTTAATGCATTTTCATGACATCATACTTTTTAACCCAGTTTATTTTACTTGCTAACCACATGACAATAAACCGAAAAAACGTATAGGCTAACAAGTGCTTCCTTCATCATGTGAAGCACCACCACATCCTTTTGGAGTGTTATTCATTTACAGACCATTGGACAGCTCAAGATGCTTAGAAAGACCAAGCTGTGTTGCATCAGCTTAAGCCTGCACTGGCTAGCATCATGTTGGAGGAGGGAAGAAAGGGACGAATGGTCGAATGCTTTACACTGGAGAAATATCAATGCACTCATGCAAAAACGTACCTGCCTATTGTCACACAATAATGAAGTACAAAACTGCTGTCATGGTACGCAAATATAAATTGAGTTGATGTAATATACTTTATTCATGTGCATTTTGAACACAGTAAACTCTGTGCATGACTTTTTCAATGCACACTGTTTATAATAGAACTGACCCTCAAAACTGAAGAATTTCAAAACTTAACACCATTTAGAAATCTGTGAAATTCCAAAAATATCATTTACGCATTGCAGTTACTAAAATATGAATATACTGCAATCCCATGACACCACCCTCAGTCAGCATCAAAATATTTTATTCTCTGTATTTTAAGTTACTGCTACCCAGCACACATAAAAGTCAGTGTTTTTCAAAGAGAATCATACTCTAGTAAGGAGGTTTAACATCTTAAGAGACATTTAAAAATGTAATACAGCTTCATCATATATTCAGATGAATCTTAATAATACGGCGAATACAGACATTCCAGCTGTGGCTAGTGCAGACCCTAAAGTCCTGCCTATACAAGAGAGAGAATAAAAGAAAGCTGGTGCTTACTTCTTAAAATGTTGCCAGAAAAAAATACCAAACCCATTAATTATCAATAATCAATTAATGCAATGCAGAACCAAAATTCGTGTTCTCACACAAGCAGAGAAATGAACAAACTTGTTTAAAGCTATTTAGAACGAGGATGTGAAGTAGTGACCAATATTTTACTCTTAGTCGTGATCCCATTTAGCATCCAATACCAGTTTCAAAAAGTAGAATAAGTCTTGAGGGTGTGTTCATGTTATGTCAGACTGTATCCATATAACCATTTTATCTTGTTGCAGGCCATCATCTTCCTCTTTTACCTTCAACTATTTGAAGCATAACTGTCTTTTCCAAAGAACTGGCTCTTCTCCTAATATGTGCAAAACATCACATTATTATAACTTTAATATAATGAGTGGAGACTTCAGCTTAGCTAGCAATGCGCTTTAAGTGCTCTGTACTAAGTGTAGCAGTCATATAACAGCTTTGGTTAAAGCTCTGGACATCAGGCAGGCCACTTCAGCACTCAGACTCTTCTAATATGGAGTCATGCTGGTGTAGCAGGTGCAGCATGTGGTTTAGCAGTCTCTTGGGGAAATATGCAACACAAATTATTGTATTCTGTTTTTATTTACATTTTACACAGCATCCCAACTTTGGAACTGGGGTTGAATGTACATGTATTAGGCTATGTATGTATTTTTTTTTTAGTATGCAATATCATGATAATAACAAACTTTTTTTTTTACCAATGTATTACACCTGCTAGCTAGGACTTCCCTTACCACATCATATTACACAAAAATGTTCAGCTGGGATTTGCTCCAGTTTCCCCACGACCCGGAAACGGAAGAAGCTGGATGGATGGATATTCTATTTCTTTTGTAATATATATTTTTTACTTTAGATTTAGCTTCTTAATTTTTTTTTACTTGATTATTTTAAAAAATTGCACAGTCTCAGCAACAATCAGGGTACATTTCACTACATGTTGTACTTGTAAAACTATGTATGTGACAAAAAAAAAATCCTGAATGTTGAATCTTGAATCTTCTATACAAAGGCTAGTGTACATTCTAGTTTACTGATGAGAGGAAAAAATCAACTTAACTCCTAACTTAACAAAACTCAACTTATTTTTTCTCATTTCTAAAATATTTAAATGTGTATATTTTCAATAAAATGCGTACAATGAAATAGTGATTTATCAGTCAAATGAGCAAAGTTAGACTGAAAGGTTTATGCCATATTCAAGTTACACCATTTTGCATTCCACAATAAGCAGGTGAGCTGGAAAGAAGTGAGTGGGTAACTGGGCAGAAAAGGAACTTCCACCAAAGGCTCAGTCTCTGCAAGCAAGCCACTTTGTGCCAAATTTCATGAGAATTGTCAGTTAGTTCAAAAAGAACATTTCTCGACAAGATTACAAAGAATTGATGTCTTTCATCATCTACAGTACATTATATTGCTAAATGATTTAGGAAATCAGTCCATGTAGGGCAAGGCCTCAGAAGGCACTACAAGAGAAACCATTATGCTACTGTGATCAATATCGCTATGTAGCACATCAGAAAACCACAGACACTTAACATTGTCTGCTGCTGCATCAAGAAATACAGCCTGAATCTCTACTACGCAAATTAAAAGCCACCAATCAGGATCAGTGCTGACGGCATGGATTTGAAAGACCCACTGAGGCTGAAGGCATATTTTGGGATTTTAGAGAGACATATTCTGCCATAAAGGTGCTGTCTTTTCCAGGGAAGTCCACTGTTGTTTCAGCAGGACAATGCCAGATCACATTCTGCATGTGCTACAACAGCATGGCACATGCATTTGAACAGCTGTTTAAGTAATTAAACGACTCAACAAAGTAATGAATGCGATATACATTAGTTAGCTTTTTTCAGTTTCAGCTAGTCTTAGGCTGAGACACTGTTAAGCTGGAAGCTGTTAAGCAACAAAGTTTATGAGTTTGTTTGGTTACACTGTGCTAAATACCATGTGTTGGGTCAGTCTGCAGTTAGTCAGATAGCACTTTGCACTTTTCTCTTACAGCAGACCTTCAAGGTCTGGTTTAGGAGAGTAAAACCAGTATTGTCTTGTGTAGTATTTCCACACCAGTAAAGTTCTTTAGGTTTGTATTTCTTATTTTCTGAACGTTTCTGGGTACACTCTACTATATTTTCTGCTACTGTATTTCAGGCATTGACCTTGACTAGAAAGCTGCCCTCATTGTCGAACTAATGGATTTATTAGTTGGCTACTTTATAAAACCCCTAACACTCTTTATTCACAGCAGTAATCACTTATTATTCCTGCACCTACTAGTAAACATCCATTCAGCTATCACTGCTGCTCTTTCTAACAGATCCAATGCCAGACTCCTTGACTTTATTACTGTTCTTAATTACAGTCAGCCTATTAATAAAGACCACCAGACCAGTTTGTGTGGTACTATTTCCACAAAGTCTGCCGCAAACACAGAAAGACCCAACCTCGAATGCCTTCCACATGGTTGGCTGCACACAGTCTGAGTCTGGGCCGTGTGTCATCTCGGGTTCGTAGTTTCACCACTAGCCGCAAATGGGAAGTGATGTGTGTCACTACAGATCTGCAGGGGTCCAGTGGAGGTATACAGAGAAACTGAAAGAGAGACTACTTCCTTTAGGCCCTGAGGTAATGAGGTAAACTCTCAACTCTCCTTCTCTGTCTGTCCACCTTCTCCTTTCTCACGTCAACTAAATAACTTCCCTTGTTGAGACCCAGTGCATTTTTTTATCCACATCAAAGAGAAAGAGTCGTTCAATGTCTTAAGGAATATTTGATGTAATGATGCTGCATGACATGGCTTATTCAGATAAATTTGGCAGAACTACGCTAACTGCTTTCAGATTTCAATTTGAATATTGACAACACTGACAAAACTCTGAATGCTATATTACATCACACTATTAAGTCCCGCAATGTGATCTTATCCGATTTGGCGTGACCAAATGCAGTGTAATGTGAATTTATGTAATCTGCTGTAACTGAATGAGCTTCTGTCGTTTGATTTGATGTGGAATGTTACCGTGTAATCACTAGGCTTGCGGTCCCAGAGGCCAGTGAACTCTGGGTGAACCAGGCACTCTTTCTGTTCTCCTTTCTCCAGAACTTCATCTTCCTCGTTCCTGCTCTCCTCCTTCATGGAGTCTGAGGAGGCACTACTGTCACTTCTGGAGCTGACAGGAGCTGATGGAGGGCGCTGGATCGAACCCTCCTGTAAACACCAATAAGAAAACAGGAAATATACGAATGTATTGTAAAATAAGTGATAATTACCCATGTGACTTCTCTACCAGAAATAAATGAAGGTAACATTTACTACATTACTACAAAGGAGAAGTTTCACCATGTAACAGCACTGGTTACATTGTACAAGTTCCTTTAGGGATCAAAGTTGTTTTTGAGCATTGTATAGCTGCTCTTATACCACCTTACCACAGTTCCAAGGTCAGTAAGTGTAAAACAAAGCAAAGAATTCTAAAACTAGCAGAACAATAATATTTGACTATGGGCTTGCGAAAAAATCGTCGAATGTCGCTGGCACTTAACTGGTAGAACAGCTTTTAGGCAAGACACCTTATTCTACACTCCTCTACCATTGCAAGTCACAGTAGATAAGAGTAGCTGCTAAATGTGTAAAGCTAAGCATGTACCCCAGGCCAGTAATTCCAGTACTCAGTTCTGAGGGACCCCATACTCTGCACACAGCAGTGTTCATTAGAGCTATGCGATTAATTGTGTTGTGAGTCTTCATGATAAACCTGTCACAAAAGGCTGCAGTAACAGAACAGATTAAGTTACCTTATGCATAATGCCAGTTGTAAATAAATTGGAGGGAATGCACACAAGTGTGCAAGAGGGTCCACTACACTATAATTACAATACACTGCAAATTCTTCTGGGGGCTACTGCCACATTGAAAACAAAAACCCAATTTCTTTCTGTGGCATGGACAAAGTCTAAAAGTACTGTACCTCTCTCTCTGCCGGTGGTGACGGAGACAGTAAGCTCTGTAACAGCCTCTGTTCTCGTCTCTTCAGCGCAGCACTTGGAGTCATATGAGGAGGTGTTGAAGGGAAAAGAAGTGCGTGACGTTTCATACGTTTTTCCTTCACATCCAATTCCTGAAGCAATTTGGAGACAATCTCCATCTTCCTGGCTTTCTGCCTGTCCTCGAATTCCCTACAAAAAAAACATTGTTCTCATTACTAGGTTCTATTATATATCTTAAGAAACATTAATGGCGTAGGTCATTCTTAGACCTGAGACAATATTCTGAAAATTCGTACTCCTGCTTTTTGTGGAGTGCTTCCTGCACTTTCTGCATGTGCATGAGTTTGATGCTGTTCATGCCGGCTGCTTGCAGTGCTTCTCTCTGGCGGTTTTCATCCTCTGTTTGCTTCAGCATGCGGACTTTCTCCTTGACCTGTCTAACGCGCATCGTTTCCTGGAACCAGAGAGAAAATTGCAAAACACATAGTTTTACTGTAAGCACACTCAAAAGTTTATATGAGGATGATTTCAAATTGGTCTTGGTTCACTTTTTAAAGAGCCAGTCAAATAGGAAATGCATTTTCAAGTGAACAGGCTTAGAAGAATTATACTATTAATAATAATTATACTAATAATACTTAAAAAAAAAAACATATTAGGGCATACTCTGTGTTAAGTAAAGCCTATATTAGACACTTCTAAATAGTTCATTAATTGTCGTTTAGCTTTACTCATTATGGCCAGTGAGTAATTAGACATCTTTTATGTGAAAATCAGTAATAGCTGCATTATCAGTTGTAATATATACAATAAAATAGCTATGCTATGAAAATAAATGAACAGGATATAATCACATACAGTTTCATGAGTTTATTTTGTTGAATAATTCTGTTGAAGCATGGTTGAAAATCAATGTCTGACTTTTATTGGTTAAATTTCATAGAATTTTTATTTATTATTACTTTTGTCAGATTAAAGTTATTTCTGTGACCATTGTGAGTTTTTCTTTCATTGACTGAAGGGTACCAACAATTTTGTCCACGTGTGTATACACATACAACATAGTGTAAAGTGGCCTGTAGTGTAAAGAGTTTAATAAGCCACTAATACTTCATGATGTGTTGCATATTGTAGAGTTTTAGTCTTAGGAATTACAGGTTTAGACTAAACTTGTTTTATATCAGTCAATCTGCATCACAAATTCAATTATGATTGGTAAATAACACATAATTGTGTTGAAATTAATTTAATGTAAGTTAACTTGCAAGTGTTGTGATTCAAAAAGCCCTGAAAGGATTTTCACTTCATGAATATTGGTTCCAAATTGATTTACTGAAAACTCTGAAATTAGACTCTCATTCAGTAAGTGACGACTAAAACTCTACTTTAGAAAGTGGAACACATCTGTAAGTATCAGTGACTTTTTAGAGTCTTACATGCTGCTATGCAATAAACTCAACAAGTCAACTCACTAGACACTAGTACCTACAGGAATTTAAACAATTCACAGAAAAATTTAGATGTTCATTTCATGTCAAATAATTTGCAAAACGAATCTTAATAATGAGTTAAACAATGCTACAACTAATAATGCAGTTATTGATGATTTTCATAAAATATTTCTAATCATGCACTAATATGGGTCATAATGAAAAAGCTTCATGAACAAAGAATTAACCATTTAGAAGTGTGTAGTTTGGACATTCCTGAACAAATAAAAATTGTAATGTATCCCCAAAGTGTTCCTTAAAATAAACTTTTAGCTATTTTCACAATCTCCAAGATTCCTTTGTTCCTACAATATTGCAAAGGGCGCTGCACCAGGCTGACCCAATTTTTCAGAGTTTAGTTTGCATAAGAATGCACTATACTGTAAAAACTTTACTTTAAGATTTACATCTGTTTTGGTTGAATCACATAGAAGTCAGATGCCTTTTCATACAGCATTGTTATTATTGTATATTTATCAAGTCATGTTCAGCTCCTGCTATGTCTAAGCCCTGTTGTGTTAGAATGCATCCTCAAAGTGGTTCAGATACAGCTCGGCTGATAAAAAAAAATGTAGCAGATAACAACTCTCAACAAAATTCAGACGCCAGAAAATATCAGTCAATATAATTTAAATTTATTTTTAAGTTTGTTATTTTTTATTTCAACAATTTAGTTAAACATTGTTTTACAGACACGTATGATTGCCAAAAATAACAGAAACTCTGCATTAAGTGATATAAATATTGTAGCTCCTGGGATGGAGTTATCCAGACTGTGCTATTTTGTTTTCTGCTGATTATTTTAATAGTACTCTTCACTAATAAATGTGTGTTAAATTATGTTATCTTCATGATAAAGATTGGGTTTGGATACATTTTATGTGCTTCTATTATTCTGACTACGATGATGTTTTGAGTGTTTAGCTTTACCCTTTCTGTTTGTATTGCTGTGATGTAGTTAAAATGATTTCCCTGCATCTGAGAGACTGCAAGTTCAATTCTGACAATGCTGAATCAAAGGTAAAAATCCTCTGTTCAAGAAAGATAATGTATCCAGATTCATCAATCCATCGTACTTGCTGTAGATGGAGTTGACCAGTTACAAATGTTTATTTTTTTACTTGGAAAAATGTACTTGGTAAAGCTAAAGTGGCATCTACTGACTTTTGATTTCATTTGGTTGAACCTAACCACTGAAAATGCTTTTGTATACTTACAAACTCAAAACGCCAAGTCCAAAACAGGCAGTGGTCGCCTAGTGGTTAGGACATTGCCCTTGGGACCCCAAGCTCATAGGTTCAAGTCCCAGCCTGTGTGCTACTGAGGTTCCCTTGAGCAAGGTACTGTCCCACCATACTGCTCCCCTCCAAATATGATGAGTTAAATGCAGAGATTGCAAATGATCACCTTCACAAAATATGCTCTCCTATTTCATAAACAAGGTGGTTTGCTTTGGATCATAAAAAATCCAGAGATTACTCCCGAAATGTTTGACTGTTCTTCTTAATGACTATTCTTTGTCCAGAGCAACCAATAGTCCAGTTATTTATGATCCCCTGACAAGGGGGAGGTCTATGTATTAAAAGACATATGATTCTGCCAACGGAGACAATACATAATACATAATGGAGATACATAATCTTAACATTCTGCACTTTAACTACATAGTCATTGTTTTGCCCACCGCTACACTGCTCCCACGGTGCTGTTGGTAGCTGCCCGCTGCTCCACATGTGCATGTGTGATGGATTAACAACAGAGGACACAGAGGTTTCGTTGAGGCACTTGAGTGTGTTTACAATGACAAATAGTCGCTTTCACTAAAGATGACATTAGCGTAGGTCTAGATTATTATTATTATTATTACTATTATGTTTATTATCATTGTTATATTTTCATAATTACTACACAGCAGGCATGCCCCATGCTACATACTACTGAGGGGCATCAACTTCTACTCTGCACTGCCCTAGAAAAATATTTATTTTGAAGCTATGAAATAATTTGTGGATCTGTGGAAGTTTGGGAGAAACTATTTAGAGTTCAGTCTTTCCAGAAGAGGACAGGGCCATGAGGTAATTTGATGTGACATAGATGTGTCTTTATTTTTGGATCAGTACCCTGCGTCATGAGCGTTTTTTTCTGTACTGTTCAATCAGATCATAAGTAAGGCAGGCCTTCAGTGACAGCTGTAATGGAGGAGGGATTAGTGGGGATTAGTTTGTAGAGCTGAGGTCTTATTAGTGTGGAACCTGAGATTTCAGGTTAAGTTGTAAGTTGTTTCCTTAGGTTATCTATAATTAACAAGCAAGTGGTTTGGCTAATTTTAGATAGCCAGTAAGCTATTGCTAGCTGTTGCTTAGCAACAGGGAGACGCACAGCCAAATGCAGCTTTCGAAAGACACAGCTGTGTAAACTTGCAGAAAAAAAAACAGCTTGTGTGTGTGAAACTTCCGATCTTGTCATCTACCTGAGTGGCAGCTATGTTGGCCTTCAGTGATGATGCTGCCTCCATCCTCTTCTTCATTAGCTCTGTCCTCTTCTCTTCTCTCTCTGTCTCTTTCTGACGCATCCTGCAACACAAGGATCAATTCATGTCTTTATCAGCATTAAATCTAGGTGTGAGTGTATGAAAACTATGAACAAATATATCTGTGTGTCACCTGTTGAGAGTCTGTTTAAGAAAGGCCACTGCTTTCCGTCGGCTGATCCGAGCCTGATCCTGTCTCCTCTGGTCAAGCTCCATCTGATCTTGTAGGGCCTTCTCCTGCTCACTGACACACAATAACAACTCTGTTGTGAACCCTTTAGAATGATCTGGTTTTCTGGTCTTTAGATGTGGTGACCATTAAATAGGTAAAGGGCCCATTTCATGGAAATATCTATTTTTCATGGTTTTTGCAATAATATACTAAAATTGTCAGTCTCAAAATATACCATTTACTCCCCAGTCCACACAGTTCATATAGTACTAGTAGTTTAAACCAGCCTTCTAAATTTCTACATTTCTAAAGTGTTTCTGCAAGTGGTAAAATACATGGCAGCTCAGAACAGAGGTCCTATACATTTATCAGGCTCTAAAGCAAAGCAAAACAAAAACAGCCTGTATAATCCTAAGAGATAGAACACGTTTGGAAAAGGGTCATTAAAAAATGAATTAGTCAGGTTTTAGGCCTCATCATAGTACAGAGACAGCACTGGTAAAGGTGGTAAATGACCTTTTACTTGCATCTGA
>JBBPDA010109237.1:0-10452 GCA_037974385.1 Arnoldichthys spilopterus
AAACACGTAAACTGGGGGGAAAGAGGTCGATCAGAAAAACCCTACAGTTATTGGTGACCCCGACGTGATCGAAACAACAGCCATAAGCAACACTTTGATGAGAGGTTTTGATAAAAAGGATTGAAAACAAACAGAATTGGTTAAAATCTGAGTGATTGAGGTTTACAATCTCCACAATTTCCACATGGCTGCTCCACTTAGTATCAGAATTATTTACAACTTCTAAACCACCTGAATCCCATAACATGAATGTCAACAGGGCTTACACGCAGTTTTAAGTAATTGTCTTTGGTGGTTATCTAGTCAGTATAAGCAGATGATTTAGTACCAAAGTTATGCATGAGCAATAATGTGATATTTCATCATTATCTTGATCAACCTTATCAAGATACTGCTAAAAATGGATTTCTAAGCATATTGTGAATATTGTCATAATATATATAACACTATATTGTAAGTCTAGTTAAACTGGATTTTATCTAGTTATTGAAGGTAATGTGGCACTACTGGGGTTCAGAAAAATTGAGTGTCATAAAACATATTCAAGAATAGCAATAATTTTATTTTTGCTAGCTAACTCAATGGCTAGCCAATTGTTAAATGTATGATATGTTACCTATGTTACATTTCAATTTTGTCCAAAAAAGAAACAGCTCTGAGGTGCATTATGTGTTCAGACCCCTTTCCACCAGAGTCAGTCTTCACTTTTTAAACATTAGCTTTTCTCTGGGATCAGGCTTGACAGGCTAGCACTCCAAGTATGCATTAATGAGCCTTTGGTACCCGTGACTCTTTGGTAGGTACTGACTACTGCATACCTGCAACACTCCACAAGACCTACTGTTTTGAAGATGTTCTGACCCAGTCACATAGCCATCACAATTTGGTCCTTGCCCTGACAACCATGGTGCTTCTAAGCCACTGCTTTTACAAGATTTTTGTAACACCTGTGCTAAAGTGAAATAAAGATCCTAGAGGTTTCTTGACACATATGTACAGTTCAAGAAAATTTTCAAAATGTTGAGGTTCTTTAAAACTTTGAGGTTGTTCCCTCTCATATTTTCATTAACACAGCATTTCTTAAAGAACCGAAATAACCATTCATTGAAAGAAAACCTACGGTTTTTGTTCTCTGGCATCACACCTTTACTGGCACTTTGTAAGACTGTGTAGGAATTTCTGCAATATTTTTTATAAATGTTCCTGAACACTTGTCTACAAGTCTACATTATGAGGAGGTTGATTAAACTTTTACAGTTTGCAGATGTTTATGGAAGGGTGGGTCGAAATGGCACAGTGGTAGCACAGACCGAGACTCGCTCACCTTGAGCCATTCTCACACACAGAAGCGAGAGCAGGAAGGAGCAGCACCACTTCAGCAGGAGAAGCTGATCACTGGTCATCCTTTTTTATTCAATGATCTGTCCAGAAGGAAACACGGCCATCAGTCCATTAAACAACCTCGCGCTCAAATCAGTGGAGCCTATAACCCGCGCAGCTGCGAGGCGATGAGGCTAACCTCGTTAACTGAACAGTCACTGCATTTTCAGCGTGTACATACATTTACGGACACTTCTTCTTTCTTTCTTTTTTTTCTTTCTTGGAGAACAATAACAGTAAACAGAAAAGCAACGTACCAGCGTCTCGCGTTTCGACGTCTTTTTCTCGGGACCCCCACACAACGCCCCAGATAACAAGTCCCATAGACGAGTTCCCACAAACAGAGCAATACGGACTATCCACGTTCATCCTCGCCGTAACAACCGCGTTAATATCGCGCGCCACTCACATACCCCTTAGAAAGCCGAGAGGCATGTGGGGGAGACCACCAAGCCGAGTGTGTTCTGAGTGAAGAGGGGGTGGGTCATTTTGACAATAGCAGACACCCAGAAATGTTGTTATTGTATCAGCCGACAGCCTGCAACAATATATCACACATGTTTTCTGTGCTTTTACCACAGCTTCAGCTACAGGCGATGAGCTGCCGACTGTTAATAGATCATTCTCGCTGTAATTTTGCAGCGTGCGCGGTCCTGCGCTGTCCAGGGTACTAAAAAAAGTCTTTATTTCTGATGGAAAGATGCTGCTTGTGGCAGTAGGTGTTCAATGGGAATGCAATCACACGCGTTGCATCCAAAAGCTGTACACGAGCTACCGGAAATGCAATATAGCAAAAATAACCGATGCAGAAGCCAAGAAAATGAAGGTTACGATATATGCCTTGCGCCGACAGGGGGTGCTGCATGCCCCAACACGTAGGACGTAGGGTTATACATCCCAAAGGAATAAAAGTATTATTACGTCAATACATATATACCTAATATTGTGTAGGTCTGACAGCTTTCTATCACAGTCAGCATTGTATATGCAAGAACCTATATGCAATAATATGTTTTCAATTGTTGTTCGATTTTTCATTTCTAATTTTGAAAAATGGGCTGCCTTTTATATTAAATCAAAACTTCAGGACAAATAGACCAATAGACATGGTCCAAAATAATGTACGCTTATACCAAATGTTATGGACATTTGTTTTACCTTCTCTTGTAAAGTTAAGAAATTAACTTTTGTTAGAGTGACAATATTTAAAAATCAGTCTTTTTACTATTGAATCATCTGCATAATTTAAACAAAATCTTTTACAGCAAGTTTAACACTTAATCATGTCAGCATATGCTACAGTTTTCTCAGAAATGTTCATATTTTGCCCCCTCAAAAGAAAAACAGACAAGAAAGGAGCCCCAGTGCATGAAACCATCTTAACTATTGCTAGTTAGCCATAATAAATATGAATTAATTAATAAAACACAGCAGATAGCTTCATGGAGGTAAATGCTTAAACAAGAAAATTAAGAAGCCTGCATTTTAAAAGTAATGAATTAGCAAAATAATCTTTCATTTAAACTGTTTATATTGTACCATTGAGGATGTTACCCCGAACTCTGTTCTTCGAGAGTTTGAATTCTGTAAATGATTATTTTATAATTATGCTTGTATTTTCCATCAGTTCAGCTTATAGAAAAAGCATTACAAAAGTTTAAATGTTACAACATGCAGAAGCTTGGGTGTGAGCACATGTTATTCATTTTACCATGATTGTGTAATATATTAATTATGTATTAGTCATGGAATGTTCAATCTTCAGACCTCTTGGTTTTCTCTGGTTTCCATACAAACGCCATACAAACATTTTCATCCTGGAAACAAACTCAACAGCACACATCATGATTAGCAGCCAGCTGCATATAAATCTACTCTGAGATGCATACAGCAGTTTAGTGAAAATTTTTTATTCAAATGATTTAATAGAAACAGCAGTATCTAATGTTCTATTAAAATGCACAAGGTCAGATTGTTAAATATAACTTGTATTCATATAATTATGAACTGATGCACTGTATGAAATATTATTTGAGATTCACAGTGCTGTTTACAGTGAAAAAATTCCTTTAAAGCTTCATTGCAAAGCAGAGCACACTTCTTTGCTTGGCTACAAAAGATACTGCAAGTTTTGATCTCATATCGGTCACACTTTGAAGAGGCATATCATCAGTTTCTGCTATTAATAGGAGGCTATCTATTTATGGTGTGCATTTGAATATTCTGATGCTGACTTCTTCTTGTTTTTGTCTTTTACCAAAGTGTGAAATTTAAACTTCTCCATTGTCCCAGTGGTCATCCAAAGGCACCCCACCAACATAAAGTCACCACATTGTGTTATGCATTAGCATAAAGACACAGACAGTACTGATTTTAAACTGAAAAGCCATTTTATTCATAAACCACTGTTTACAGTTTTAATTTCAGATTTTTAATTTAACTTCATATTATCTTCCAAATGTCCAATTGTCTGCCTCTTGGACACCTGAAAGGTGTGATGGCCCTGGTTCCTCCTTATCACCCATCCTACTAGCATCTTTTTCCAGTGTGGTTTCCATGCCACTTTTTTAACTAGAACACAACCGTTCAGTCAGACTGAGTGGCAAAATATGCTGAGAAGGGATGTTTTGAGTGGAGGAAACTGTGAAACCAAGAGTAAAACAAATGATTGTGGCTATGAATCAGGTTTCATGGCATGTTTTTACACCTGATTTTGAAACCAGAAAAAAACACAAATCCTGAAGGCATACCACAAAAAATGTCAGGAAAAACAATTCCTTGCCAAATACCAGTATCTTTGGACATCTTGGTTAAGTTGCAAGGATCACTGTCAAGTTCAACTACCTTTAAATAAGGCCCTGTTTGGCAGTTTTTCCAAAATAAAGGAAGTTGCTTCTCTTTTCTTTAGCTTTCAGCAGTCAGTTAAAAGATCACTCTTATTTCTTGTTATTTCTTGCTTCTATTTGAACAATCAATTGCACAACAGCTCTTTCACATTTGTGATGTGTTTTTATATATGTTCCCAAGGTATTTGAGCTGAATGCTAATGCTGCCACTCAGTAAAAGTTTGTTTTCCTGCCACTTAGTAGAGTATTACTGCGGTGACTTCTGTCTACTGAGGTCACATGTACACCCTTGGTTAATCTCCCTGTGTTCCCTGTCTGTTATTATATAGACTTCCATTTTCATTCTTGTCTTTTATTGTGCTTTTCAAGCTTAATTTTAAAGTGTCACAACATGGTACCATGCCCAGTTATGCCCATTATAGTAGTAGTTGTACATAATGCATTTTTTTCTACACAAAAAAACAGTCGTTAAGTTTCCTATGTATTGCTTGTCGAAACTCCTGCCTGCACTCAGACCACATTGTAAATAATTTTTAATCACTTGTAACATTTCAGCATCACTAACAATCTCTCTCTCTCTCTCTCTCTCTCTTTCTCTCTCTCTCTCACACACACATTCTCTCTCTCTCCTGCTCTCTCTCTTTCTCTCACCCGCTCTGTTGAGCTGCCCCACTGAGTTATCAGTGGTCCTGCCCCATTCTGCTATCTGGACCATGCTGACCCACTCTGAAACTCTATTACTGGTTGAAGTTTTTGCAGCTTTTAACCCATTCACTCCTGCAGAGGAGCCCATATGAACAGCCCTATCCACCAAAGAACTGATCTAAAGTCATTGCCGCACCTGTACACAAGGAACTGCTGCTGCCCATTTACACGAAGAACTATTATTATTATATATATTGATTTTTTCTTTTTCTCCTTTTCTTTTCTCTTGTTTGTAATTGCTATCCGGTGTTGACCAGAGGAAAATTGGTTCTCCCTTCTGAGCCTTGGTTCCTCCTGAGGTTTCTACCTACAACTAGGGAGTTTTTCCCTGCTTCTGTTGCCTTTGGCTTACTCTTTGGGGGCTCGGACCCAGTTTCTGTAAAGCTGCTTTGTGACAACGTTGGTTGTAAAAAGCTTTATATAAATAAACTTGACTTGACTTGATTTGTTCCAGTACTTCATTAATTTTGTAGCTACAGTGCCAAAATAAAGAAGAAAACCTCAAACACCAAATGTGCCTTGACTGTTCAGCCATACTTGGACAGAGGCTAAAACTGTTTTTTATTTTTATTATTCTAAAGTAAAATGAAACACCAAAATCCTTCTTTAATAGTATCCTACCACTGTCTTTAGCCTTGTGTTTCTCAGATAACACATTTCATATTAGTCACTTCACTCTGTCTGTAGAGCAATTGCATGTAATTACTCTAATGAACATGCATGGCCAACTCTGTACTCCGCTGTAACCGATGTAGTCATCTGATCACAAGATGAGATAATAGAGAACAGTTTACTGCGTAAAGGTGTAAAAACGTCATGAAGAAATGTTTTTTTAGTTAGAGTTTGTTGCTCAATCTCACGCTGAAGATTCAAGTCAAGTCAAGTAGGCTTTTATTGTCATTTCAACCATATACAGTTTACACAGTACATGGTGAAACTAAACAACATTCCCCCAGGACCATGGAACACAGAACCTGTGTGTGTGTGTGTGTGTGTGTGTGTGTGTGTGTGTGTGTGTGTGTGTGTTGACAGTCCCTGAGTGTTTAAGGGTCTTTTTGCCTGAGAGATTAAACTATTGCACTTTCTGGTAGTAAAGGCCTAAATGCTTCAGTATCTTCATCCAGATGGCAGGAGGGGGAACAGTTTGTGTGAGAGGTGTGATGGGTTATGCACAATGCTGGTGGCTTTGCAGATGCAGCATGAGGTGTAAATGTCCGTGATGGAGGGGAAAGAGACTCTGGTGATCTTTTCAGCTGACCTCACTATCCACTGCAGGGCTTGAGTTTCATGACCGTGCAATTCACAAACCAGAAAGTGATGTAGCTACTTAGGGTGTTCTCAATGGTCCCTCTGTAGCACATGGTGAGGATCGGTGGTGGAAGGTGGTGGCTTTACTCAGTCTTCTTAGAAAGTATGTTGCTGGACTTTCTTAGCTGTGGAGCTGGTGGTCAGGGTCCAGGTGAGGTTCTCTAACAGGTGAACACCAAGGAATTGGATGTCAATGTGTAGCGGTGAGTGGGCAATTGTGGTTCTCCTAAAGTCAACAACCATCTCCTTTGTTTTTGTTAAAGTTCAGTGACAGGTTTTTGGCACTGCATCTGTAGGCCTCTCAGTCAGAAAGTCCAGGACCCAGTTACAGAGGGAGGTGTTCAGGTCCAGCAGACTCAGCTTTTCAGTCAGGTGTTGGGGGATGATTGTGCTAAACTAAAGTCTATGAACAGCATTCGCACATATGTGTCCTTTTTGTCCAGATGTGAGAAGGCCTGATGAAGGGTGGTGACTATCGCACCATCCATTGAACGGTTCTGGTGGTATGCAAACTGCAGGGGATCCAGTGAAGGAGGCTTCTCAAAGCACTTCATGGTGATGGGAGTGAGTGCAATGGGACAATAGTCATTGAGGCAGGACACTGGGGACTTCTTTGGCATAGGAACGATGTTCGTAGTCTTAAAGAATGTTGGAACAGTGGCATTGCTCAGTAAGATGTCAGTTATAACTTCTGCCAGCTAGTCATTTCCTAAACACTCTGCCAGTAATATTGTCTGGTCCAGCAGCTTTTTGTGGGTTGAATCTGCATAGAGTTCTCCTTACGTCAGCTGTGGTCAGACAGTATCTGGTCATTGGGAGGAAGGGTGGTGTTCCTCACTGCCACACTGTTCAGTGCCTCAAACCATGCATAGAAGTTGTTCAGCGCATCTGGAGGGTAGGCATCACTGTCACAGGCAGGTGATGTTGTCCTCTAGCTGGTGAGCCTGGATACCCTGCCATAGGTGCCTTGTGTCAGCGCTGTCGCTGAAGTGGCTGTGAATCCTCTGGGCTGTCTGTTTACAAAATAAGACAAAAGAAATGATGTATAATTTATGCAGAAAAAGCAGAGATATGTAAATACAGAAAATATGTAGTGTGGCATAGTGTGTACTAGGCAGATGTATATATAGCATATAGTATAATAGCATACTTGTGGTAGACAAATTCAATGCAATGGTTGGTAAATGCATCAACACTGTAAAATTCCTGACCGAAGATGTATATGCATGTATGTAACAGCCGCATTTAGGATGTTCTTTGTGAGTCAAAGAACATGAGTGAAGATAAAATGTGAGGTGTTGCACCATATAGAGTTGCAGTGCAGTGATATATAGTATAGAAAAGGTGCAACTGACTGTGAGACTAATTTAAAAGCGTTATGACCTGAGGATAAAAGTTCCTCATGATTTTTGGTAGACATTCATAAGACCGTTCATAAGGCAGGCTACGTAATCTGGACTAAACACGATGGCAGCTATATGTGTGAATGTGCCCTGATAAGAAAAAAAATCTGATATTCTAAAAGAACAAATCTCTCTATAGATATAGGTATATATTTTGTTGCATTTTTATCCAATCTCAAACAAGCTTGTTTGGCCCCCTGTTAACCAGGGCCTTGAACTGCATCCCTCAAAGCCCTTGGAGATATGAAAATAAACTTGAAAATAATTTTTTTAATTCTTGTAACCAAGATGGTTGTGCCTGATTCCTTTGCAAGATATTGGAGTTTTGCTGTGCATACAGTGCTCTCTTTAGTTGTGAATCCACTTAATGCTTTATTTAGTAATGAGACCTCCACAACCCCTGCACTTATCTACCACCATACGTTGTTCAGAATTACAGTGTCTGCTTAATTACTTACAAAATATAAAGAATGTGTGTTGCATATTGTAAACACTCTGCTTTCAGCAAAATCTTCTTTCTGAAAAACGTCAGAGTGTGCATAAGCACATCATTTGCTTAAATGCCTCTTTGATTGCAAATTGCATACCTAATTGGCATGTTGGTACGCCTATCTTACATCAGGGATTTCTCAACTGAATGCATGTCTATATTGAGAAGAAGAAGCTATTTGCACATCCCTGCTTGAATTGGCGTCCACAATAGATTTGTATAGCTTCCTCTTAGTACATTCAGCTTTTCTACAGCTTGTGTTATTGACACTCACATATTATGGAATATCTTCAATTTAACCCATCTTCCTGTCGAAAATACCATGATAACATCCAAGATTCAAGGTTCTTTAATTGCCACATACACAGTTATACAACATGTAGGGAAATGTACCCATAAAACATTATATTAGGTTGTGCTATAAAACATATTATATTAGGTTGTGCTATCCCTACCCATTCTTGAATGTTTTAACAAAATGTAATCATTTTTAAAATCACCACCCTATGATCAAGGATCACATATGACATATGATATTACATCCATTCATCCAATTTCTAAACCGGAGTCAATCCTAGCTGACCACAGGCCTAAGGCAGGGTACACTCAGGACAAAAAACCAACACATTCACACCTAATGGGCAATTTTTAGAGTATCCAGTCAACCTACTGCAAGCCTTTGGAGAGTGTGAGGAAACCGGAGAACCCGGAGGAAACCCACACAAACATGGGGAGAGCTTGCACAGAAAGGCACCTGTGGCCAACCTGGGGATTGAACCCGGGACCTTCTAGCTGTGAGGCGACAGCGCTAACCACTGCACTACCGTGCCGCCCCATATGATATGATAATGGCTTTTAGAGGATATTTAGCAATCACTGAGAAAAGCCAATGTATATTGCATAATGTATATTGATGCATCTTTACACAACCTGCTACTCTGCACCCGATAGATACCGCAACTGTGTACTGGTCGCGTTTTTTGTTTGCACAACCATCTGTCTTTCCACTGTCCTGCAATGTTTGCACATGTTTGCACACAATGCACTTTATATATGTAATTTTTGTGTTTTCATGTAGCACTGTGGTCCTGGAAGAACATTGTTTCATTTTACTATGTACTGTGCCAACTGTATATGGTTGAAAGGGCGAAAAAGCCTACTTGACTTGATTTGATGTGGGTGAGAGTAGACAGGTTTCCATTTTGTGCAAAATAGAAATAGAAACACAATTGCAGATGATGTGTGTTCCCATTTAGTTATGCCATAAAATTTAAGCTGGATTGTCTCCTCTTGCAAAAGTCTTGAAACAAGGTGACTGATCTGCAAGATCTTTGCAGTTTTGGCATGGTGTTTTTGACTGGAACACTGTAATAGCTATGATAGTGTGTAATCAAAATCCCCATTATTCATTGCAGTAGCCACATGTCAGGGATTTCTGAGAAGTCATTGTCTGTGATTTATCGAGGTCGTATGCATTAAAAACTCATGTAAAACTCATGAAACTCATGTAGCTATGCAACACAACAGGACTTCTCATGGCATTATGCCCAAAAATGCCAGTCCAAACCAAAAAGTGCAAAGTCATCTCTCTATAAATTGCCGTAATACGGCTTTAAGTGCAAAAAAATGTTTTTACTTCAGTTTGGCAAAATCTTGCTTGGTTGAATCATCTGAAAGGCCACCTCATGCAAGCATAAAACATTTCTTGTAATTGATTACCAAGTTTGCGCACATTTTAGGAGGAATCTTGGTCCACTCCTCTTTGCAGATCATCTCTAAATCACTAAGGTTTCGAGGCTGTCTCTGTGCAACTTTGAGCTTCAGCTCCCTCCATAGGTTTTCTATTGAATTAAGGTCCATTGACCTTCTCCCAGTCACTCTCTGAATCATTCAGGTGTTCAGATGGGCCTGCACATGTGCCTTCTTGAGCAGGGGGACCTTGCAAGCACTGCAGGATTTTAATCCATTGCAGTGTAATGTGTTTCCAATGGTTTTCTTGGTGAATGTGGTACCAGCTAATTTGAGGTCATTAACTAACTTCTCCCATGTAGATCAAGGACGATTTCTCACCTTTCTCAGAATCATTGACACCCAATGAGGTAAGATCTTGCATGGAGCCCCAGACCAAGATCAATTGATGGTCATTTTGTGCTCCTTCCATTTTCAAACAGTTGTACCAACAGCTGTCACCTTCTCTCCCAGCTTCTTGCTAATGGTTTTGCAGCCCATTCCAGCCTTGTGCAGGTCTACAATTTTGTCTCTGACATCCTTGGAGAGCTCTTTGGTCTTTCCCATGTTGGAGAGTTTGGAGTCTGCTTGA
>JBBPDA010109238.1:0-10452 GCA_037974385.1 Arnoldichthys spilopterus
CCGGGTTCTCCTGTTTCCTCCCACAGTCCAAAGGCTGCAGTAGGTTGACTGGATGCTCTAAATTGCCCATAGGTGTGAGTGGTTGTCTGTCTGTGTGTTGCCCTGTGATGGTAAGTAATGTAAGTGTATTTTGAAAAACGAGCAAACCATCTATCATCTTTTTCTTTAGTGTTGGAACGATCGTTATTTTATTCTTGTTCTTTCCAAACAGAGCCCGTGTTGGCCAAGCTCGGCTCTGCTGAACAGCTGTTCAAGCATTGGGTGCCAGTGTCTACCACATGTCTTCTTCTGCCTCCTTAGTGGGCAGTGATAGTCCAGTCCTTAGGGACTTGCCCATGTTGCCAGAGGATCCCAGGTTCAAGTTCCGGCCCGGGTACCACTGAGGAACCTATGAGCATGGTACCGTCCCGCTACCTTGCTCCCCAGGTGCTGCTGATAGCTGCCCACTGCTCCACGTGTGGATGGGATGCAGAGGTCACATTTCGTTGTGGACGTTGTGTTGATGGGGTGTGTTCACAATGACAAAAAGTCACTTTCACTATGGCATATTGGAGGGTAGGGTGTTTCTTCAAGCTTTACTGTAAAAGTGAACACTGGCCTATCGGCAAACTCCCATGTTTTCCAAGTGCCGTTCCTCACACATGGGGTGAGTATTACATAAGTTTGATCAAGACCTTGTTTGCTGGAGAAAAACAGCAAGAGAGATTCGGTTGCCAGATCCTTAAAAGAAAACACATCTATTGTTACTTCATGCACCAAGTTGAAGGGCAAACCGTAGTTAAACATGAAGGTGTAATGACATCAGCTTGGCAGATTTCAAATCCAGGATCAGTCAAAGCAAGCCCCCGAAAGAGGTCGAGACACTCAAAGCCAATAAATCAGTGCTTGGCCCCATACAGACATCGGCCCTGGAAAGAAAACAGCTCAGCTGTTTACAATCTCTTGCTGTGTCCCAGCTGACCCCTCACTAAACCCTGCCCCCACTGGTCGCTGGTGCTACGTTTGACGAGCTTTCATGTTTCTTGTCAACAGCGGCGTCTTGGCAACGGCAAAAGGTTTAGTCAGTGAAATTCTTTTTCATGTTTTGGCTTTAATTATTTATTTATTTTAATTCTAAGAAGAGATGCAAATGTGGGTGGTTCATACACTGCAAGTGTTTATTTCATATTTTATAAATGGAAATGCATATTATTTCTGAAAATTCACTTTCTCGATGTTAAATAAAAAATACAAATAAATTAAATGATTAAATGTGTTAAAAATAAAATTGAAACTATCCACAATGATCTCTTCCTACTTTTCATCATGCTCATAGGCATCAGTATCACTGCTACGACCTTGTCCCACACCTGGACGTATAAAATTCAACCATTACAATAGTTTTAAAATGTGTTTCATCTGTAAATTTTGTATCTAAATAAAATAAAATTTTAATTCCAAACTCCAAAAATCCAAGAATATTTTAGTGTGTAATGTGAGACAGACATGGTAGTGCTTTTCCAGCACAGTGATGAAATTTCCCTGTTGAAAGTCTTTACTGAGGTGATTGCTATAGGATAAACCAAGGGGTGGCAGCTGCAGTCCTGGAGGACCAGGGTCTAGCACAGATTAATGATTTACCTGCTCAAACACACCTGGTTCAACTCACCTGTTCATTGCCAGGTTCACTGAGTGTGTTTGAGGAGGGGAACTACCAAACTGTCCTGGGTACCAACGCCTTTCGGAACTGGTGTTGCCCATCCTGCTCTCAAGCTACCTGGGATTTTTTCCCCAAAATACTGTGGAAATGTCAGTTCCACAACTGTCATGGAAGGGGTGAGGCCAAAAGTGCCCCTTGCTGAAGGATCCCTCTGTATTTAGAAGGTACATGCAAAAAGCCTGCTCCTGTGTAGGCCTAACAGCTACAAGAATAAAGATGGAGGCTGGTTTCTGGACATTAGGAGGCATAATCCTACTTGGGACCATCCATCCTGTATGTGAGTTTCTGTGCAATGTGCACAAGGCCGATTGTTTATTTTTTTCTTCATAAAGTTTAATTGAATGTCACTTCTAGTTTAACCCAAAATTATACCCAGACACAACATGTCATGAGAAAAATGAGAAGGGGAGAAAAAAAAAAAAAAAAAAAATGGATGGATGAATAAATAAATAAATAAATAAATAAATAAATAAATAAATAAATAAATAAATGGATGGATGGATGGATTGATGGATGAATAAATAAATAAATAAATAAATAAATAAATGGATGGATGGATGGATGGATGGATGGATGAATAAATAAATAAATAAATAAATAAATAAATAAATGGATGGATGGATGGATGAATGAATAAATTAATAAATGGGAAAATAAATAAATAAATAAATAAAAGTGGTACAATGGTGGTAGAGAATAATATTGTCAGGTCCATGGAACAAAGTACAAATGGCTACAACATCTCTAGAAACACTTTAGTTTCAACTTTTAAACTGGGATTTTAAAGGGATTTATCTCTTTAAATGTGTTATTAAATTACGTATTTAAATATATCAAATGCTGGAAATGTTGCTTATTTCAACTTAACAAAGTTCATTGTTTTGTGGTGTAAGATATGAAACCTAAACTTTTAATAGAAATTGCATTAAACATGCCACCTAAGCCTGTAGCATGTCGTCTAGAACATCACGATACGACCCTTGTCGAAGTGGCTCAGATCCTTACACTTGTCCATGTTTTTCTGCCACCATCACATCAATGTCAAGAACTGACTGTTCACTTGCTGCCTACTGTATCCCCACCCCCCTGACAGGTGCCACCGTCATGAAATAACTAGAGAGCCAATGTTATTTCCTTTATCCCTCAGTGGTGTTAATGTTATGGCTGATCAGCTCAACCAATCAGATTCAGGCACTAGAACTCTCCACTTTATTATATACAGTTGGGACACAGCCTTTATTTCCCAACAGTCCACTGAGCCAGACCTTTTCAACCCAAGGCACATTCTCTTCTCTTCTAGCTTTCGCTGATAAATAAATGGCCATTTTTGTTTACAGCTGCATGTCTCCGTGATGCATCTGGATGTTCCACCTTTGCCAAGTGGCGTGACCCGCTGCTTATCCGTCCTGCAACGAATGTCAGAGGAAAGGGGAAACACACGCGCCAGGCTTGCTTCACAGCACTGGCCAGCCGTACGTCTTCCTCTGACAGTTTTGGACGGAGGAGTCACTCTAGAGACATTAGTGCAATTGAGAGTCACCCGACGCAGGGAAGCGGTTGCAGGCACATTTGTCCATCTCTGAGATGCTAATTCATCACCGTCCCCGTCTCTATCGCACTGGGTCATGTTGTGTAATATCGGGGACGTGTGGCCTGAATTCCTCTCGCGTTCTAGCAGTCAGTCCGCCCACAAACACAGCCGTAAAGCATTTGCGGCCGGGATATTAAAATCACAAAGGTTTTCGTCACTTTCTTTTAGAGAAAACAGCCTTATAAACGCGAGGCCCGCAAGAATGGGAGAAAAAAATTGCGAAGGACATCAGCCAGGCCTTTTAAATTCAGTCCACATTTAGCTTAGTTATCCAGTGGTGATGGAAAGCTTTACTCATATTTCCTCTCTCCCTGTGCCTCCCTCTTTCGCCTGCTGTCAGTACCTCCATCAGGGTCTTAGAACCTTCCCCTTTCCAGCCTGTGACCCCTAACTCTCGCTTTACCAGCGAACGTTCCTCTTCCGGCGAAGCAGCAGACGGCAAAAATACATCAAATCAGCTTTTCAGTGCAGCTGCCGGAGCATGTGTGTACTTTCAGGCCTATTTGTGAACATTAGGAAGCTCTAGATGATGTACTGCTTGGTTGGGGGTGGTGGGGGGGGGGGTGGTAAGGAGGGTCCCAACCCATATCATATTCTTTGGGGTGACAGAACAAATCGAGAATGCATGCTTAGATAATTTACACTCACCTGCATTAACATTAACACCACCTGCCTAATACTGAGTGTGTCCCTCCTGCTGCTGGAGCAGCTCTGACTGTGCTGCACTGTGTGTTCTGACCCCTTTCCATCAGAGTCAGCATCACTTTCTACACCACAGTAGCTCTTCTGTGGGATCAGACCACATGGGCTGGAACGTTGTGTCCTGCCTGATACTGATTATGTCCCTCTTATGTCATCAAAACGCTCCATCAGTGTCAGCATTAACATTTTGCACATCAGGAGCTCCTTACGTGGCCAGGACCAGGCGGCCTAACTTTCACTCCCCACATGCATCAGTGAGCCTTGGGCGCCCATGATCGTGTCGCAGTCGTCCTTCCTGGGATCACTGTTGGTAGGTACCACCTACTGGACACCTGGAACATACCACCTGCCGTTCTGGAGACGCTCTGACTCGTCTAGCCTTCACAATACGTTTCCCAAATCTTTACTTTTGCCCATCTTCTGCTTCCAGCACATGAACTTCAAGAGCTGACTGTCCACTTGTTGCCTAATATATCCCACCCCGCTGATAGGTGCCACTGTAACGAAATAACTGGACGGTCAATGTTATTCGCGTCCCCTGTCAGTGGTGTTAATGTTATGGCTGATCTGTGCAATTGTGATCTCTGGGGTCACTGCTCTTGACAAACAGTACAACATTAATACTAAAAAAATAGTAAAAAAAATATATACATACAGAAATTAGTTTTAAATTAGTTTTAAACTAAATTAAATAAGTTAAAAAATGTAAAATGAATCATCAGTAATAATAAGTCATATTATAAATACAAACACTGGGGCCTACGCTACCGCTAATGCTAATTATAGCTAGAAACGGCCTTCTGTACTTTACAGTATTCCTGTCTGATGTAAAGTCTGTAGGCTTAATGAATATGTACGTGTGTGTTTGTGAGTCTGTGTGTGTGTGTGTGTTTGTGTGTGTGTGTGTGTGTGTGTGTGGGTGCATTCACACACATTCACAGCTGGCTTTGCCCACAGCCTCGTATGGGAAACACATTTATCAGACCTAAAGTTAAAATCGACCAAAAGAAAAGGGAATAAAAGCCCCAGAAACCCAAGCTGGACAGAGTGAGCAGGCCGAAAGCGTGGGAACTGAAAACAGTCTGGTTCCTGCGGTCGGCAGTAACGAACCAATGGCCAATTCTGCAACTGTGGTCCTTTAATAATGACTCTTTATGTATTTATTCACCCAGGAATGAAACAAAAGGCCTTTTTTTTTGCATTTGGCATGTTTGGTGTGGAGGAGTAGGGTGGTATGCGTGAGCTGGGGGTTGTGTGTGTTTGGTTACAGGATACAGAGCTAGGCCTGGGGTTTGGGTTGCCATTCCACCTGAATTAAACCAGCAATAAGCAGGAGTGTCATTAGGAAGAACCACTGTTACCTATAGACAAGAGGAAAGTGTCTCAGTAGTGTGAAGTGTCTTCTCTTGTGATATTTAGTCCTTGCACTAACCTATGGAAGGAAAAAAAAGTTTCTCTAAATAATCTTCAGAGTGTGTTTTATGCAGTGAAAGATGCCTGGATTTCTGTTTAAGGACATTTCTCCTCATTAGCATAATAACAGAACACGTTTGTTTGTAAATATTCCAAAGGAAATGATGCTACTGATCATTTTATGTTGCAAAACATAAACATTGGGAATATGTGGCCCTAAAAATGTAGGATACTATGAATATAGGGCCCTGGAATTATAGCACACTGAGAAAATAGGGCCCTGGAATTATAGCACACTGAGAATATAGGGTCCTGGAATTATAGCACACTGAGAATATAGGGTCCTGGAATTATAGCACACTGAGAAACTTTCTGCATCTGTCTATTGAATTATGTCATTCATAATAAATGCAAAACATATTTGTAAACTTACAGCATCACCTGGGAGGTACAGTCCTCTGTGCATCATCTAATAATACTATTTCTTTAAATTAATGTCTATTTTATTTGCTTGTTTGTTATCACAAAGTTAAAATATGCCAATTTTAACTACTTTTATGATTTTTAACCATTATATTAAACATCGTTTTTACTCTAACCTTTTTTTTTAAAGCATTCTAACGTAGAAATGTTGTAAATAAAGTTCTGTAAAAGTAAAAGAACCTATAAATGTATCTTTTCAGCAAGAAAAAAAAAACAAACCAAGAAAAGCAGAAAAGCAACAACAACAACAACAACAAGAAAACAGGGAAAACACGAACGGGATGAAGTAAGATATTAATAAATAAACGGACCGTCCGTTAGCGCCCCTCGCGGCCGCCCTGCGTAACTGCAGCGCTCGCCGACGTCACCGCGTCCCCGATCAGCTGCCGCGCGCGAGCGGCGAGAACTTCAGCAGGAGCCCGTGTAGCGCGCGGACGCCGGACGCTCAGACCGCTGAGAGCCGAGGCTCCGTCTCTGATTCGACTCGGCGCGCATTCGCGAGCAGCTGACGTGTAATTAACACGGAATCGATCTCCGCTGTCGCCGAGTCTCTCTTCTGATTCTCTCCGGACTCTTCATCCCTCGCGCCGGCGCGTCATGTCCCCGCGTCCCCGCGCGTCCCTCGCGACCGTCCTTCTGCTCGGTGCGCTGTTGCTGCGCACGTGCTCGGCCAGGTAAGAGCAGTGTCACATCAGAGTCATGTTCCTGTCAGCAGATACAGTAATATCGACATCGCGCAGGTTTTTCGACTTTTACCTTTTAATTTTCATATACTCGATTAATCGCCTTTAAACGAATTTATTTTTTATTTTATTACACTGTATTAACTCATTATATTTATTTGCACTGTATATACCATATAATCCTTATTTAAAAAAATAATTATACTCACTTTTTTACTTGTTTTTTATTAATTATTATCTATTAATCATTTTTATTTATTTATTTATTTGCATTGTATATACCTTATAATCCTTTTTTTTTAAATTTCATATACTCAATTAACACTTTTTTACTTGTTTTTTTATTGCAAATACTCTATTAATCCTTATTTATTTATTTATTCATTTATTTTTATTTTATGTTCTCTATTAATCCTTATATATGTAAATATATATGTATTATTTTATATAATCCATGAATCCCTTTTTTATTTATTTATTTTTTGTAATTAATGTATTTTAATTTCATATGTATTATTAATCCTTTTTTTTAATTTTTAAAATTGTTATTTCATATGTAACAATATTATATATATTAATCATCGAGGAGAAATTGGTCTCTGCATTATGTTATGGTTAAATGAAGTTGCCCCTGTGATCTCAAGGTTGCTGGTTCTAAGTACCACTGCATTGCTCCATCTTTGGTCACCTGGAGCAGTGGGCAGCCACACAGGTGCCCGCAGAGCAGTTAGGGGCTTAGGCGCCTTGCTCAAGGCCACTTCAGCTGTGGGTGTTCCTTCTGGCTCAGGGATTCGAACCAGTAACACTTCGGTTTGTTTGACTGGAAGTGTCATACCGGTATGTAAATCTAGGGTAGGCGTGAACGCTGCTGAAGCTTGGGTTGCCTTTCCCACAATGGCCATGACTGAGGATCAGCCATGTGTTTTGGAGGAGTGGCTTTGGTTGGTTTAAATAAAAATATGCTATATGAAGGTTATAACATGTTTATAATAAACCCGTCTATAAAACATATTCTCATAATCCGACCCCGGTAGATGTCGTCCCAGTTCCTGCAGTTTTTAAACATGTTTTTTTTTTTTTTTTTATCGGCCTCGGTATCGACAGACATGCAGGAGAAACGTATCGGCTTCGTCTGCACACCTCACATCGGTGCATCCCTAGTTCTAGCCTCCAGGTTACTCTCCTGTGCTAATCTCCCGCCCAAGCCGTGGGAACAGACTCCCAGTTCTGCATGACTACACCGGGCCAGATGCACTTTGACGTTAGAGGCTTAAAGCTCTGAAAGCTATTGACCCTAGATGTTGTGTCCCTGCTTGCTAGAAACGTATTAAACCTGCTCTTTCATCTGCTGCCGTACCTTCACACTGTACAGGTCTCTCTGTGTTGAAAGGAGAGAGCTGGAATATGGACACACACGGTTTCCCATGAGTTCAGAGCTCGGTGCTAATACCATGGGGACACTACAGTGGGGTTAACGGTCAGTGGGGTCAGTCTTTAAAGCAATCCTCATCACAGTGGATCTCTGTCAGCTCATTACTGGCAAGACATTTTTTTTTATTGGACATTTTATAGTAACACATTTTTTAATTTTTAATTTCTTGTTTTTCTTCGACTTCGTTGAAACATTGTTTTTTATTGTTATAATTAAGTAAAATATTTTTCTTACAATATATGTACAGATAATTATAGTAATTATTATATTCCTGTGTTTAAGTAGTAATAGAAAATACAAAATATAATAATACTCACTTTTTTAGGACAAAAAACATGTAAACGCATGATAAAATGTATTGTAAACATGTTGCTGATGGAGGTGTTCATTCCTCTTTCTGGCAGGGAGGAGTGTCCGGATAATAAAATCATTACAGTGGAGTACCCATGTACAAGAGCTGGAGGCCAGACTGGCACATGTCTCAGGTAAGTTAATACTTAGAAGTCGAAGTGGCTGTTTGTCTTTGTGAACACACTCAAGCACCTCAGCGAAATGCATCTGCATTTAACCCATCACACGTGCAGCAGCGTGTAGCTACCAACAGCGCGTGCAGTGTAGTTGGACGGGACCTTGCTCAAGTTTACCTCAATAGTTCCCAGGCCGAGACTCGAGCCTGCGACCTTCAGGTCCCAAAGACAGTGTCCTAACCACCTAGGCCATCACTGCCCACTGGGCCACCCTCATTTAACCCATCACACATGGAGCAGTGGGCAGCTATCAACAGCATTGTCAACGGGAGCAGTGTAGTGGGACGGGACCTTGCTCAAGTTTACCTCAGTAGTGCCCGGGCCGAGACTCGAACCTGCGACCTTCAGGTCCCAAAGGCAGTGTCCTAACCACTAGGCCACCACTGCCCACTGGGCCACCCTCATTGTCAACGGGAGCAGTGTAGTGGGACGGTACCTTGCTCAAGGGAACCTCGGTGGCTTGGAGTTGAACCTGTGACCCTCAGATCACGTGGGCAAATCCCTAAGCACTAGGCCTTGTACAGCATATTGCAAACTTTACTTTCCCAAAAGGGCAACTTTGTTGGGGAATGGGAAGTTAATATTGCATCTGTTAAAGCTTAAAGAACGGGAATTCCAATGATTCTTTATTTCCAAACAACATAATTCAATTGTGAAGAAATAAACATTCAGAGGGGCCTTAATATTAGAGAAAGTTGCCAAGGTTTTCTTTACAGTGGCGGTGAATGAAACCACATCTACAGAACGAATACAGCCATAGTAACCACTATCCAAACCTACTGCTGAATCTACACACTGTGGTATTACCGTGTGTAGGAACATATGTTTGACGGTGGACCAATAGGAACCAGGCTGAGATATGCAGGGCATCATGGGAGGGGTGCGCCTGGAGAGTATCATGTGCATTTTCTTAAACCACGGTGAAACCATGTTTCAGACATTAGGCGTCATATTCTCAACTATGTCATATAATACACAGATCAGCCATAACATTAACACCACTGACAGATCTGAGTCGCTCTGACAAAGGCCTTACTGGCATCACCAACACGGCAGGTCTTGTGGAGTGTTCCAGGTGTGCAGTAGTTAGTACCCACATGGAAGTGGGCAGCGACACTCAATTCATCTTCACCTCAGCTTCCGGGTTATCTGTCTGATCATGTCACATTTACTCCAAGGCCTCTTGTATGTATGTGTCCTGACGTCTGCTGGAACATGCTCCTCAGTGTTCCAGACCCTCTCAGTGACAGAGCCCATTTGAAGGTCATTTCCAAAGCAAGAGTGAAAGCAGAGCAGCGTTTACCTCACCGGTGCTATCAGACCTCCATCCCTGCTCCAGTCCAAGTGCTACATTACTCGGTGGCTGGAATCAGGCAGAGGGAAGCATCTGCTTACTGTCCAGCTAAACTCCGCAATCTCATTCAGGCTGACTGAGTTCAGCAGGGGGGTTGGGGGGTGTGTTTTCGAGCCTGTGGTCTTCTGTTGAAGCCTCCTGACTCCGGCTCTAATTACGATCGCATGAGAATCAGCATGACCGGAGCATTTTAAACTGATGGACAAGGCTGGCGGCCTCAAACCCACCAATATCTCCTGCCAACATCACAAGCTCAGGCTCAAAGCTCTGTGTGTGAACCCGGAGCCGATGAGCTGTATATTCGACCCCCGCGGATCTTTTGTGGTCTTTGTATTAAAGATGGAAAACCAAACTTTCTCTGGATTTTTGTCAGTTTCTCATACTGTGGGAGCGCTTAACATTTCGAAACCCACTCTTCACACAGCAGTTACAGCAATAAATGGGCGAAAGTGTACAATGATTGGTCCAGGCAAAAGACTTTCGTCTGGACTAATCACTGTACACTTTCGTCTGGACCAATCACTGTACACTTTCATCTGGACCAATCACTGTACACTTTCGTCTGGAC
>JBBPDA010109239.1:0-10451 GCA_037974385.1 Arnoldichthys spilopterus
GAGGGAGAGAGAGGGAGAGAGAGAGAGAGAGAGAGAGAGAGAGAGAGAGAGAGAGAGAGAGAGAGAGAGAGAGAGAATGGGGGGCAGGGACAGCAAGCAAGGGTTATGGAGAGTAATGGAATGAGAGAAAGAAACATAGATAGAGAAGCGTACAGAGAGAGATAGAGAGAGGGGGGGGAGAAAGAGAAAAAGCGAGAGAGAGAGAGAAAGAGAGAGAGAGAGAGAAAGAGAGGGAGATAGAGAGAAAGACATCAGAAGCAGATGCCAGACCAAGGACGTCAGAATCAGTCTCCTCGTGACGTCAGCGCGCCTCTGCCAGCTGCGCTGTCCGCCTCCTTCAGGCTTTTATGAATGGAAACGAGGCGGGGCGTGATGACGTCTGCGCGCGCTCAGCAGTATCCTCCCCCTCTCCCCACGCCCCCAGATGCAGGAAAATCCTGTGAAAGCACCCTCCCTCCCCATCGCTTTTACCCCACGCATCCCTCTTCGTCCACGCGCGTGCCCCACCCCGCTCCTCCATCCTCCAGTCACATCGCTGCAGCCAGTCTAAGCCAGCCTGAGCTGGGGCTCTGCTGACGCTAGTAGACCCCCCCCCCCAACCACCCACTCACCACCACCATCTCTCTCTCTCTCTCTCTCTCTTCCCACCACTCCAAGAGTGGCATGAATAATCCATGCGAGGGAAGGAGCTGCCGCAGCGAGGTGATCGGCGCACGTACACGCACGCACGCACGCGCGCACGCACGCACACACCTTCTCTCGCTGTACAGCCAAGAGGCGCGCGCGTGGCGGCTCTGCAGCGACGTCCGGATCTCCTTCCCTCCGTTCTCCTTATCTCCTCCTCCTTAAGACTCTCTCTGCCTCCTTCCAGCTCTTCGTTTTCTGCCATGTTCTGCTTCTGCCTGCAGAGCTCGCTGCTGAAGCTGCAGGCTCTGGAGGAGGACTCCAGCCCCCCTCTGGGTCGCTCGCCCGAAGACAGCCCACCTGGCCTGGGTTTTAAGGAGGAGTGCCTGACCCCCTCGCGCGCCAGCCACAGAGAGGACAACAGCCCGCAAGGTAACGCTACCAAGCAGATGGAGGGCGTGGGGAGCGCCTGCTAGCGCTGCACGGGGGCGAAAAAACCAAATCTTCATTGATTCATATGGGCTTCAGTAATGCATGATTGTATGTACTTTCTCATGCCAATATGCACTCATTCATGTGCCGTAGAAAGTAAAGCATGTGTGTGAGGGAATGGATCACCTATGAGCTGTAATAACAGACACTGAGTCAGTGTGGGATTCACTGTGGCTGCTTATTGCTGTCCATGTTGATTGGCATGGCACTCACTGGCTGAATGGGGAAGTGCATGCATACCTGGGCTATGTGCACTGATTCATGTGGGATTCAGTGAATCGGTTGGCTGGAACAGCTGAATGAATGAAGAAGCTGAGAATGAGGTTTGTGGGACATGGCTGAGGGACTGAGGCTAGTTTGGGAAGGGAGGGGAAGAGGTAGGGGAAGGGGAGGGCATTGCTTTTGTTTTGCTCCTGCTTTTGGCACCATGCAGACGTCTATTAATAACGCAGGGAGCTGGAGAGAGATGCAGACTGCCCACATCACCCTCCCGGCATGACACACACACACACATACATAAGTTTGTATTCCTGTCTTGGTGCCATGCTTTCATGCACTAGATTCAGGATTCAAGATTCTAAGTTTAATTGTGATATGTAAAAAGTATGGTGTACAGATTACAATGAAATTCTTACTCGAATTCCTCCTTCACAGACTACACAATTAACAGGGTTACAAAATGACAAATGACACTAGTAACATTAAACAAGACAATAAATACAATAAAATAAAAAAGGAAATCTGTATATCTCTATAATAATATGTGACCGTACAGTGCAGGTTTGAGTATGGAGTGTGTATAACACATGTATTATACATGAGTAAGTTAAATGTGAGTTAACCCTGTTAGACATGATTGCACTGACAATATTGCACAACATTGCACTTTGTGACTATTATGACTGTGTTTTGTGAGCTTTACATCTCACACTGCTGTGTGTTAAACAGACTGTCAGCACTGGGGTAGAAGCTGTCTCTGAATGTTGTTGAGTAAGGACACACTCACACTAGGCCCAAGTGCATTGTACTGTATTTTAGAATGATTGTCCCCCTCCTCTAAGATCCATGCTTGGCCACATTAGTCTAGCAATCACTCTAGAAGCACACAGAGTGCCCAGTTCCAACTGAACCATGCCTAAACCCACCTCTTCAAGCAGGATGGCCTAGTGTGAGTATGTCTTATATTGGGGAGAAATTTGTTAAAGAAACTTTGCAAAAAAAAAACAGACCTGGGCCTCATTTTGTAAAAAATATTGCATATCAGTCACACACAGTCACAAAACTGGTGAGAAAAATCACAATTACATACAGTATTTGGTCAAATCGTCTGGCTGTAAATTTTTTCCTAGGGCATTTTAATACTGTCAGTACTGCAGCTTGCCGAGGAGGGGGACAATCATTTTAAAATCCACAGTAAATGCACTTGGGCCTAGTGTGAGTTTGTCCTTAGTCATGCCTAGTTCTACCTACAAGCTTAGACTCCCCCAATCACACAATACCTCCAAAACTGAGAGGGTGAGGCCTAGCATATGTCTTTACACATGATAGATCAGTGTCACTGAGCTTAACACCCTCTAAGAAAAATGCTGCTGTATCGGCTGACAGACACCTAGGGTGAATAGGATAGTGCTGTGGGTGTTGCAGGGGGAGAAGGAGGGCCATTTGTCCCACTTAGAGAGGGCACATTTGTGTTCTCTTGGGCTCCTGGCCACACATTTTTCTTTTGCTTGTTTTTGCTATCTGGTGTCAACCAGAGGAAGATGGGTTCCCCCTTCTGAGCCTTGGTTCCTCCCAAGGTTTCTTCCTACTGCTAGGGAGTTTTTCCTTGCCTCTGTCGCCCTTGGCTTGCTCTTTGGGGGCTCGGACCCGGTTTCTTGTGACAACGTCAGTTGTAAAAAGCGCTATACAAATAAACTTGACTTGACTTGACTTGACTTGACATATGGCTATGGCATCACCGGGAATTGAACTCACAATGACTCTATCTACAAGCTGTGTTTTTAGGTTTAATTTGCCATTTACAACATGCTAGGACAATAGGTGGATTTACATAAAGCCTAATTTTATGATAATAATCAATATAATCGACTGCACTGAACAAATGATAGATATCTATCTTGAGGTGTGACAAAAACACACTTAACAAACCTCTCCATGAAAACCAGTGCATGATGTGTGCGTCACACAACTTTTCCTATGAAATGAGCCAGGGCATGTAAACACCAAACTTAATTCGATCACATCTAGAATAATAATTGACCAGAAATCATCAAACAGAATAATTGTATGACAAAAAATTACAAAAAAGTGTGCATGTAAACCCAGCCAGTGTAATGTAAGCTTTGAAAATAGCTGGTCTTGAAAACTAAGCAGTTCACTTGCAGGTTCGATTTAAAATAGTTCATTTTTTTGCCTTTGCTGAATATACTTGAATTGAACTTTTGAATTGTGTAACTGTAACTTGAATTCGCTGTCAGAACAGAACCCTTTATCTCCCGAACAGTAACTTTTCTGAAGAAGAAAAAAACATTCTGAACTTGTAAGATTTATGAAATTCATCATCATGACATTTTCACTCAGGGCAGTTGACAGTTTTCAATTTGTCAAACAACAGCAACAACAAAAAAACTGCAAAATTAAAAAGAAACAATGTTTTGTTCCAACAGCAACAATATTTTATTCGTGTGGAGATGAGGCACATAATTTAATCAAGTGCGTTTAGTGCATTCCTTTTTAGTGCATCAGCCAAATGTTTCCAAAAAAGCAAAATTTTTTGTTTTAAAATGCCTTTGGATATACCCATCGATAACAGCTCAGTGCCTCCACAAGGAAAAACTGTCATGTTTTCCACCAATCTGGAAAAATCTGGTCCCCATAAAAAGCTAAATAAATGAACAAACACACACTCTTCTGTGCTCATGTCTTTTTCTCACCCTGCATCTCCCTTTCCACTTCTCTCCATCTCTCAATTATCTCTCTTTTAATGGTCACGGTAAGCTGAGAATGAATGAACAAAAGCTATTTTGGTCTCTGTTTGTTGTTTTGGAGGCTGGCTGACTGGCTGACCGTGTTTCTGCATGCTCCCCCCCCAGGCCCCCCCTTTATACTCCACTGTTTGTTGAACACAAACCAGCATCATAGATCACCCAGAGATCTTTTTCGGCAGTGGCAGGCGAAGTCAGAGTCTCTGATGACTCACAGGCATCTGTGTGTGTATTTATGTTTGTGTGTCTTTAGGAGTGTATGTATGTATGTATGTGTGTGTGTGTGCGTGTGTTTTCTTTCTTTTTATAAGGTACTTACTATTCTCTACACTGCACCTCTATCAGAGCCAAAATCCCACCGGCTGCTTATCATTCAGCTACTGTCATTTCATTTGCGCCTATATCTGCGGTTATGCTTTTAGTTCAGCCTGGACTGTTACTGTACTTAGTGCAGATTTCTAATGGCTTTCTTGGCTGCTGTATCAAACCCATAACATTTGTACTGAACCCTGACCATGATGGGCTATGATTAAAAGAATGCAGCAGTCAGCACTCAGCCATGCATTGTTACTTGTTTGGCTTCTATAGTAGCTATTGTAGAGTTGTGGACTAATCACATTACAGGCCAAACCACTGCCAGGATTAAAGTATTTTCTCAAAGGGGCAGTTTTTTTCCCTCTGGCATCCACCCTTACTATTAAAATGTGTGGTTTTACTGACCAAAAACAGCCAGAATCCATTTTTGCAAGACCATAATGCCTTGGGTTTCCCTGCTGAAACACACCTGGTTTAACTCCCCAATTAATTGCCAAGTTTATTGAGTGTGCTTTAGCAGTGAAATAACCTGGATACTGGCCCTCCTAGAACTGAGTTGAACACAGTTGCTTTTTTAGAATTAAATTAGCTGTTTTTCGTTACTGTGCCTTTAAAGTATTTGTTTGGCAAAACACAAGATTTACACAGTTTTCCACTTACCTTAGGTGCTTTTGAACTTTGCAGACATGTTCAGTGTTCAAATCATGCTTGGTGTAACAGTGGAGCTTTGAGACTAATTTTGCTAACACTAGAAGTCATTTTTGACCCAAATTGTTTCTATAAATACATCCTCAAAACTATTCTAAATCCCCTCAGTCTGCACCCAGGACTTCATTAAGGGGGCATAGACTTGTATGAATCAAGTCAACTCAATTATATATATATGTCTTGCCTGAGTGGAAAATTGTGTAAGCACGATTCCAAGCATTGCTATCTTGTTTTTTAAAACCATTCCTTAATTATTTTTTTCCCCCACCAGCTCATGCTGTGGACACATCTCTCTCTAAAACTTTCACATGTGACTGGTCCATCACTGAGCATTCACAACCTGATGTTTGATTATAAGCACTGTATTACTGGCACTGTCCTCGATTAGACCACTGCTGCTCACAATGTCAATATATTAGTGATTGTAACATGAATTCAAAATGGGCTGTTTTTGCAACTTAGTTGCCATAGATAAAGGTTTGGGGGGTTAGTTTTCCACTATGAGGCCCCTTTAATATTGCCCCTACTCCTATTCTATTGCTTATCTTTATAGATAAATGACCCACCCCTAGCATTCTGTAAATGTTTTAAAATGACTGAAGCAGGATAGGGCTAGTGTATGAGCTTTGGGTTATAGAAGCTTCTAGATTCAAAGCATCTTTTTCACTTTTTTTGTGTACAAGGGAACTGGTCTACACTAATGCTGACAGGGACTAACTGCTGCCTTTGCTATTGCAGCAAATAAATCAAACTTGTTGGTGGCAGCTACATCAGATATACAGGCAGAGAAACACTGATGTGAGAAAATTTATTTTTGGACACCTGCCAAATTTTCACACATGCTTCTGGGTTTGAGGATAGAGAACAAATGGAGACTGTTACTGAAAGGGCTTGATGTGTTGCTGTAATCTTAGTGGAAGAGTGGTAGGTCTGCTTGGTTTATCACTGTTTGACATTATGTGTGCGTGTGTGTGTGTAGATCCCAGGCAGGCTGAAGGTGACTGCATTGAGCCCCAGCAGAGTCCTGGTCCCAGTCGGCTCATCTACTCCATCACAGACGGGAACAGCCCCCTGCCGTCCCCCCGCTGTGCCAGCTTCAGCCTCAGTCAGAGATTCAACACAGACCCAGAGAGTGCACCATCACCTCCCTGCTCTCAGCACCTTATCATGTATGTTCACACACTTATACACTCAGAGTTGCCCCTTGTTACTACAGTGGCCATTTTATCGAAAACACCTACAATATAGGTGCATATTGTACAGTTGCTGACTCTACCCCATCTATTGCTGCACAATTTATCACCCCCCCTCCCCTACCCCTGCTCCATCAGTCAGTGGAAAGAAACCTCTGCAGCAGAAGCATGGAAGTGGCATGGTTGTGTAAGTTGCGCTGTATGCACTAAGGTACAACAGCAACTGTATATAAACTGCACTCTTTAAAAAATGGAGCAATACCAGAGAGGAACTATTTTAGCTTCCTAAAGATCCATGGGCCTCATTGGCCAACCATTTTTCAATAACAGATTTAGGAAACAAAAAACGTTTAATTGCATTGATACTGATACATGTCTAATGTAAGATGATGTAAGAATGTTAAGAACATATTTAAAGGTATAAAGAACATAATTAACATTTACAAACTTTCCTAACTTAGGGATCCTTCCTTAAACCCCTTCATTATGTTCTTTAAAATTGCAAGCATAATTTCTCAAGAAAACATCCATTCCAAAGACTTTTAGAAAAACAAAATTGTTCCTTAAAGAACTCTTTCTGGCACCCTCATTTTAAAACGTGTGGTGTAAAAGTAAGCACACCCCTGGAAAAGATGTGTATTTTTTATTTAGATGGTATATGTAAGACATTTTTTACAATTAAATAAGTTTATGTTTACAGTTGTTAAGGCTGTAAATCCATGCATTAGTAATATTACTTAGACAAACTAAACCAACTAAACAGAAAAGGACATTTTCATTAACACCATTTAGCAGACTCAGCATTCTGGATTCAGGTTTTGGTGATTAAGATGTCTGGTTGCAGATGGTGATTAGGTTTACCAAAAAATGAATTCAAAATTAACATTTTGGATGTGATTTGGAAACAGCTTGAAAATAGCACCATTTACTGTGAGTGTTTCTTTTACAGTGATCATGTCTGTGGCTTTAGAGTCAAACCATGCCTAGAATACTCATATAAACCCTGACTGTGGTTACTCTGCATAGCCACAGTTGGTAGGCAGTAATTGGAGAGCAAAGAAAATAAGGCAGGCCTTAGGTTGGACTAGGTCATTCCAAAACGCCCGATTTCATCTGTTTAATTGTAATGTGTTGTCTAGCCACGCCCCTTGTGTTTCACGTGTCCATATTTTGGTTGTCTAGCCATGTGTTCGTGTTTGCCCCGCCTCCCACCTGATCCTTGTTGCCCGTTCTCCTTTCCTGCTCCAGGTGTCTTGTGTTTATGTTGAGTATTTTCTGTCAGGATTGTTCGGTGATTGATGGAAGCAAATGCAGCGTGAATATGTAAAACAAAGTTTAATAAACAATGAAAAACACCACAAGAAACAATGACGAATGACGATAATAAACTGCAACGCTGACACGAAACAGAGGGGTTTAAATACTTAATATAAACACAAGACACCTGGAGCAGGAAAGGAGAACGGGCAACCAGGATCAGGTGGGAGGCGGGGCAAACACGGACACGAGGAAAGATACACATGGCTAGACAACCAAAACATGGACACTTGAAACACAAGAGGCGTGGCTAGACAACACGTTACATTAATACCTTCCTTTGTGGATTTGCTTGAGTATTCTGGATGGTTGACTTACTATAAGGTCTACTTAAGGATCAGCTTCAGCCTTTTCTTATTCTATTTAAGTATTTTCTGATACAATGTGGAATTAATCTTTGAGTGCATTACTCTATTATGGCAAGCAGGGTATGAGGTAGCAAAACATTCCTTAACCATCATGCTTTTACCGCCATGTTTTCCAATAGGTAAAAGTATGTTTTGGTCAAAGGCAGCTAAACCATTTTGCTTGTTGTCTCATCTGTCAAGATAATGTTTTAGTACTTCTGAAACAACTGGCAAATTGTCCACTGTGCATCTGTAATGTGTTTTGGGAGCAGAGTGGTGCAGAGGGTTGTAAGCAAACAGGGTAAAATGGTGTTTAGTCATTATGCTGCCCACTGCTGGAACCAGTATGACAATGTGCTATATAAATAAACTTGCCTTGCCTTACCTTGCCTAGTATTGGTTAAATGGCAATCAAATGGTAATTTAATCAATCAAATCAATTAATAACAAACCAATTCATAACTAATTAATAAATGGTGAAAAACAGACACCTTTTACATGGGGTTACATGTGGCCCAAACACATGCACATGCACAGATTTTGGAAGAGCACCATGGCCTTACCACTTTTTCACCATGCATTACACAATTAAACACACCCCAGACTATGCTGGTCATTTTATCCCCTCATGATATTTTGATTAATCATGATTAATTTTTTACATAACCATCTTCCAGCCTCTCTTTATTCCTTGAATTAGAATTAAGTTAGCTGTCAGGGTTACTGTATGTGAGGTCCCGTCTGATTCTGTTTCCCTTACTCACGTGTTCTGGTCTGTATTTTGTTTTCGTTAGCAATGTGCTAGTGTCCACATGTGTCGTAGCCAAGCCCCTGTCACGCCTCATCAGCTGTCTCGTCTCCCCGTCAGGTGTTCCTTGTTTCGGGTTCCTATTTAGTCTCGTGTGTTTATCTTAGTATCATCAGTCTACCCCATGCTGTTGGCACACCGTTGTCCTTAGCTTGTTCCATGTATCTGGTTGTAATTGTCCAGTATCTGTTCTTTTTTTGTTTTTCCCTTTTTAAACCCCAATTAAAAGAAAGTGAAGCTTGCATTTACTTCCTGAAAACCTCAAAACATTATGCTGTGCCTTTACAACTGTTGTTTTTTTGACATTGCAAAACTGCATGTTTTGGATCTTTATTGATGTTTACATACAATATCAAACTATTTTATTTATAAAATTTAACGAAATCCTATTTTTCTATGATATGGGCTTTTAATCTCTGTCAAATTCTAAAATATGTCTTTGTTTGTATGATTGGCATGTGCAGATGTTGCAGTTGATTTGCAATGATGTATGATTTTTGAGTCTGAGATTTGGATTTGTGGGGCTCAGAAGCCTATTTTAGTGTTCAAACCTTTGAAAACATCAACAACATAAACAAGCTGTACCACTGACCTAGAATACTGTCAAGCACACACACTTGCAAGCATGCACACACACATGCACTGTCATACCTTGTGTGTCACTGTGACCCACTTTAAAATAGGCTGATCCTTTTCATGGTCACTGACATGGTCCTATATTAGCTGACCAGTCTTATACAGCTTTGAAGCATCATATCATACATTGTGTAACATGTTCTGCATGTGCTCTAATTATTACATATATAATGTGTGTGTTTCTGTTTGCTGTAAGTATAGGTTAGGATGTGTTAACTAACATGCAATTTCTCTCTCTCTCAGGCCTCGTGCTGTGGTCAGACCTGTGACTGCTGAAGACACGAAGGATGTGCCATCCATCCCGCTACTCACCAAACACATCCAAACCCTGAAGAAGAAAATACGCAAGTTTGAGGAGCGCTTCGAGCAAGAGATGAACTACAAGGTAGCTGGGTTTAAAACCCATTCAAACACAGTTCAGCACTATGGATTCATTAATGTCCCAAGTCTAGCATGTCATTAATAATGTTCCATTGCTGAAGCATTTGGAAGTGTGAGGTCAGGTGTGTAACAAGGTGAAGTTTTGTAGTAGAGTAAAATGCATGAAATTTACTTAAATGGTGGTCCACTTATTTGTAGCAAACAGCATTCCAATACTAGACAACTTTCTGTCTTTGCCTTATTGCCCTCTCTGCTGGTCAATTGAGTTACTGCACCTAAATGAAACACTGGCATCAGGATAGCAGTGCATTAATTGCAAAATAATAATAAAACAATATTATATTAAATAAATATTAAATAAGCACATTGATCCACATTGATGTTTTTCATTGCATATATGTTGCATTGATTATCCTGTAACAATAGTAAAAGGGTGGGATATTTTAGGCAGGAAGTGTACAGTAAGTTCTTGAAATGTATGTTTAAGAAGATGGTGGCACGCTAGGTCGCAGCGGCCACTCCGGGTCCAACACTTTGGTGCAAAAGTATGTCTTTTTCATGACTTCGCCCCGAAGTCGCCAAACATGTGCGTCCAAACAGCTGGTACGCATGTCTACGACCACCAGACCCTGCTCCGGATTAGAGA
>JBBPDA010109240.1:0-10451 GCA_037974385.1 Arnoldichthys spilopterus
GGGGGAGAGAGGGAGAGAGGGAGAGAGAGAGAGAGAGAGAGAGAGAGAGAGAGAGAGAGAGAGAGAGAGAGAGAGAGGTCGCCCCGGGGTCGCTTTATGTGATTCCTCCACATCTTTTGTGCCATGTTGTGCCTTGAGCATGCCTTTCACAGTAGAAGAAGCCCTTGCACACTGACAAAGTGAATTAGTTACATACTGATGTGCTTTGAGGTTATCTACCCTCCTCTATCTACCCTTTTGTGTATTGAAATTCTTACAGGTAAAGTGTGAATACAAATCTGATTTCAAAATGAAATTACAGCTGGTAAATTGCCCTTGGCCTTCAAAGGTTAATACAAATAATAAACCACACAGACCAGTGTGTATATGAGAGAGAGAGATGATACTGGCCCAGACACCTGCATCAGATATTGGAGGGGGGAACATAGGATCTGATACATGCAATGTGTCACATGATAACAGTTAAAGGAGTAAAAGCCATGCCCAGCTCCAAAAATGAACAAATGCAGCACACTTAAACATCTGAAATAAAGCTCCTTTATCTCATTTAAACATGCTCTTGCTTTCTGAAATAGCACTTTGTCTATTAATAATCTCTCTATAATGTCCTGTTGGCACTGAAATAAGCTATGCATTAGAGTTTTTCGGTTTATAGTACTGGGAACAAAAGGTTACTAAGCATCAACCTCTTTTTCTCATTTGTTCAAGTTTTTTTGAAGATGGAGGTCAGTTTTGTACGTCACAGTATCCTGGTTTGGCTGAGATGTTGGCTGCTTATTGTGTGTTTGTGTGTGTCAAAAGGTTTAAACATACTTACAAATTTATTAAGGTTTGCTTTACAGTGTTATATTTTTACTACTGTCATTTTAATATACCTGAAATATAAGGGATATTTTTGTATTAGATTTTTTTATAGTGATGAATACCGTTGTTTAGATTGTTTTAAATTTAAATATGTTGGTTGTTTTAATAATGGCAGCACTTTAGTTTTTATTTATTTTTTTATTAAAATGTGCATTTTTTCATAACCATCAGTTACTGTGGATTTTAAACTGGGGAAGTATTTGTTCTTCACTGGAGTGAGATGTTCTTAGGGTGGCTAACTGTTCATCTTGTGGAAACAATGCTTCCATATATTTTATCATTATTTTTATTTGTTCAAGAGTAAAACAAAGTATCAGATAAATGTCAGTATCAGCAGATAGCTAAAGATGTAAAAAAGTGGTATCTCATATATATATTTAGTAAATGTACTTTGCTTAATTCCAAAATTGTTTTTACATGCCGGCATATACAAAACTCATGGAAAATAAGGGTCTGTACACAGTTAGGAGCTTTCATGTTCCTTTAAGGATCAAGACAGGTTAGGATGTTTATAAAATGGTAAACTAAACAGACTAACTACAATAAAGTGAGACACCATCAGCTTTTAACCTGCTGTTAACAAGTTAAATAAAGCGCACAAAAATGATAACACTATTTTAAGAGTTCATTATAAATACTCACCTTCCCTTTAACAAATTTTCAACTAAATGTCTATTAAATGCAACCACATTTTAAGTTGAATGTAATCACTACTAAATATAGCATTAAACCTAACCTTAGCTATAACCCAAAACCAATTCAAGCATCTGTTGATAATCTATAGGAAACTATCATAATAAATCAAATTCAAAGGAATGTAAATTGAAAATAAAAATGAGAAAGTTGCTGTGATTTCATAAAAAACAAATTACTTGTTTTGCATCGTCATGTACATCTGTCTTGTATTTGCATTCAGGTCTTTTTGTCTATGTGAAATATCTTTCTTTGTTTACTTGCACTATGTGTATGTGTACACTGTAGACCCTGAGCATTGCCATTTCACCTCTCTGTATAATTGTATATGGTTAAGATGGCAATGAAGTTTACTTTGACTTTGACTTTAAAACAGCATTGATTTTATAAACACATAACCTTTATGCATATCTCAATCCACGTGCATTTTAATGGAGTCAATTTTTCATTTATTATACCCTCATACACTTGAGGGATCCCATAGAAATGAAATCAGTGCTACTGGATGGATCACATAGTATCCAATGATTGTGGTCTCAGTCCAGTTCAGTTCCTTCTTTGCCAGTATTGCAATCAAAACTGAGGTGTGTGCCTAAGTGTCTCAGTCTTTTCCTCCTCTCAGTCTAGTTGTTCTTTGTATTTTTCCATTGATGTATTTACGGAAGCAGCTGACAAGCTTTTGGAAGATGGTGATTGAGTTTACGTAACACACTGACACACACAAACACATATACTCCCACCACACATTACAGTGCATTGCACAGATTAGGCCAAACTAGGTCAGTAGAGCAATGCTGGGGAATACAGAACAACAGACAGAGATGACACAGAGAGAGCAGGAGACAAGAGGAGAAAAGAGGGAGAGTTCACCAAGACAAACCAATCAAAGTGTTCAGAGCTTCCAGTCTCTGCTCATTAATCAGCAATTAGAAATGCACGTTAATACTCCCCTGCAGGCTTAATGAGGGGGTTGCAAAACCCCCACTGAGAGAGAGAAAAACAATGGCTATGTGGGGAAAGGGGAGGGGGGTAGAGCGAGTGCATAAAAAGGAAAGAGAGGGGGAGAGAGATAGACAGACAGACAGAGGAAAAGAGAGTGAGAGAGAGAGCGAGACAGAGAGCGAGAAAGAGAGAGATAGAGAGGGAGAGAGAGAACATAACAGGGCTTAAACCTCAGAGGGATTAATAAAATCTCTTGCAGTGGCACTCTGGGATATGTAAAGCCAGAGGTTGGATGGGGTGAGGGAGCTATAGGAAACAAGCAGAAAGAACACAAATTACACTGATTTGAACGCAACATTTACCCCCTACTGAAAAAGCAATTAGGAGCAGCTTATTCTGTAGGAGAACCACAAAAGGCCTTGACTCTGTGAGTCACTGTGTGGATCCCCATCACACTCTGTACCTAACCATACATTCACATAAGTGTAAGATATTTTTTTTCATACAATAACAAAACGTAGACATAAGCATGTTTTTACAAAACGAACCATTATGTAATGATATGACTACTGCCCCGTCTGCTGGCTGTCAGTGGTAATACAAGTTCTTAGTCCTATCTACACATAAGGCTTATACAATGCCTGTGTGAAAGTATACAGTTTGTGTAGTGAAGTTAAGAATAAAGCTGCTCATTCAAAAATATGACTTCCTTTAGGTCATAAATTTCATGAAGACTAATAGAGTTAAAAGCATTGTAAAGTGATTTGAGAATAAAAATCAAATCAATACATTTGAGAGATATAGAGATAAGGGAGGCAACAGCTGGTGAGGGGGGAGACACAGAATCAGACAGACAGACAGAGAGAGGGAGAGAGACAGGGAGAGAGAGAGAGATGGGGGGGGATGGAGAGCATAATACAGTCTGAATGCAGTGTTTATATAATCCCAATCACTAAGGATCAACTTCATCTTACATAAAGCCTCACTCACTGCTCCCTCCCGTCCAGATGCTGCATCTGTCAGATTACTCATTTCAGCTACTGCCAGCTTTCCTCCACCAACCATCCAACTACCATCTCCTCTCTGCACACTCTTAGCTGTTGCTCACTGATATGGAATTGTTCAGCCTGTTCTTGATGTGCACATTTGTAACAGTGTTTAGGCATCTCTGTAAAATAGCGCACTTAGTCAACTACCTACAGGCCTCCCACTCCCACAATTAAATATCAGAACACTTGGGAGGCTTTCAGGAAAAACATTCAGCTAAAGTAATGTTTATGGACACTAGATGTGTGCCAAATATGAACAGCATCAGAGTTTCAGCAGTTCAGTTTTTAGCATCTCAAGAATACAGACCCCATTCTAGAAAAGTTGGGTATTTTTATAAAATGCAATAAAAACAAGAAGGTGTGATTTGTTTACTCTCTTGACGTTTTATTTGCCTGATAATATTTTGTTGTTTGGGAACAGAGGAGACTAACTGCAACAGTCCCACAAGTGGAATTTTTCCTCATTCTTGATTGAAACAAGACTTCAGCTGCCCAACTATCCATGGTGGCCGTTGTCTTATTCTCCTCTTTATAAGGCTCCATACATTTTCAATAGAAGACAGATCTGGATTATGGAGATACTCTGTGCCTAGAAACCATGCTGTTGTAATGCATGCAGAATAAGGCCTGGCACTGTCTTAAAGAAAAAACCATAGACTTCTTGGGAACAGATGCCTTGATGGCAGCATATATCTCTCTAAAATCCCCAAATATACCGCTGCTCACCATAACAGCATAATGTCACTTGCAAGATGTCTGTAAGATAGTTAAAAAGATAAACTGGACTTAAGTGTTAACAATTGCATTAAAACAGAAGCAGTCCCATTCACATAAATTCTAAACAGATATTGACTGAGCTAAATGAAAAAGCTGAGCTAACTAATGGATGTCCTTTCCATTTTAAAATTCCATATTTTTCCATATTGTTCCATATTAGATTTGAATAGTAGTTACACAAATACAAATTACAGAAAATAAAACTGAATATTACATATATTATATATAGTACTGAAAAGGACAGTAATTCTGAATATAGTACTAAATATATAGCCTATATTAAAACTGAAAACAGTACTGAAAATAGCTATGATAATACTGAAAATAATACCAAACATTACATAGAGTTACTATAGACAATATATAGACCTGAATGTAACTTATAGTTATCCTGAAATAGTACTGTATGTAACATGTAGCAATACTGAAATTGATATCTATAGTAATATTGAATGTAGTACCAATTAATGTCTAATATATAATCTATATAATGAATAAGATTGCCCTGCAAAATTAATTTTGTGTGCAGTAAAGGAAGTACCAGAAGTTTCAGCCGTTTTGACGTCTGTACTGGAAAGAGTTAATACATCACACAAACACAAGGCAGTGTTTAAGTGATGTCATGGTAACTGACTTGCAATGTTTAGATATGGTCCAGACAGACACATTGAAAAACTTCTCATCTCTGCGTAAAACAGAAGACAAACGCAAGACGAAAATGCAATGCTGAAAATGCATACATACATGTAATTGGTCACACGTGTACACACACGCACATATGTTCAGTTGTAACTCTCATTTCCTATTCAAAAAGCTCAGTTATACAAAGATAACAAAGAATAAAGGGAACAAAGTAAGCAAAGGGGAAGAGAGAAAGAGCTAGAGAAGACAAAGAAAATGAACAATACCAACAAGAGCATAAATACATCAAACACATGCAGTAAACACTTGTGCCTAGATTTAAAATGCTACTTTTGCCATGATGTAAATATGCACTATAGTCAATGTTTATTTGTGAGAAAGACAAGTAAAGTAATGCCTGAGCAAAAGTAATTTTCTGTTTTGTTTTCTTGTATTTTTTAAAATTGAAACTCAGCAAATAAACTGAAATTATACATTCAATTGTCATATTTAAGTTGTTGCCTGTAAAATATGAAAAAAAACTTATTTCCACTTAAAAGTAAAAATTCTTTTTAAAATTATTTTATTATATTATTATATTATTAATTATTAATATATTTTATATTTAATATTCAGTAAATACATAAATATAAATATATATGTGTGTGTGTGTGTGTGTTTTAGCACCAGTGAGGAAATCACTGGCCATTGTGCTAATTTACTAAAGCTTATCTCTGTCAACTGAGAATGGACAAATGTGACAATTTTTGCCCACAAAGTGAACAAGCACTTCTTCTTGGTCACTGTGGTCAGTTTCAAAATTCCTCATGATGGTTAGCACAAGCAATAAGCGCAAGCATTTTCGAATGTCTGCACCCGTGTACTGGTAAAACACTCATGTTGCTAATAGGAAAAGGGAAGGTAGAAAAGACCAGTTAGCGAAATCCAAATGAGATCATACTGATTTCCAGCTGTTTTTTATCACAAGCTGCATTAACATTGTTGGAAGAAGTTTTCTTTTTAAGCATTCCATCTCCTTGACAGCCTCATGGTCATATGTAAGGCTGCAAGCTCTTTCTTGTTTTTAGCTGTAGCACTAGATCAAGAATGAACCTTTTAAAAAAGGGGAAGGAAAAAAATGCACACATTTTTAAGGCAGAAAACATAAGCAGGTCTCTCTTACGAAGCCACAGCACACAGCAACAGTGGCAACAGCTCTCACCTTCATCATGACACAGCTTAGTTAGAGGTGTTGTACCTCACGCTAACTTAAATCATCATTATACATACACTGAAAAAGGAATGCACTCATTTAACTGAATTTTAAATAATTTCTACATAATGACTTACATTATATTTACAAGTGCGTTTAAGTATTTCAATGCATTATGCTTTTCAGTGTGCTAACCTTAAAGGGTCTATATTATGGAAAACAGAAATCTCCTCATAATTTTTAAATAAAGGAGTTCAATAGCATGTAGACAAAGATTCAAAATGTAAACACACAGATCATAAATGGAAAATAATGTTGAATTCTATTTTTTCGTGATGTTGGAAAAACATAACAATACACAACCTACAATACATTTGCATATGTCCATCCATTAAGCCTACAGCTGTTTAGTCCCACCCTTGATGATACAAAATAAGGAAAGTCAAGGTTGCTAATCAGAACAGAGGTTATTTACATATGCCAATCTTAAAGTTATATTCTTTTTAATTCAAATTAATTACAAATAAATGTAAAACAAAAAAGGATACAAGCTTGTAAAAGAACATTCATATGAATAGGATAATGTCCAGATCATAGGTATTATCAAAAAAAATCTCCTCTAAACCAGAGGTTCCCAGTCCCCATGCGTTGGTGACCAGATTTTCCGTATTTCCTACTCTACGCACCTGGTTCAGACCACAATGAGCTTGTTTATTAGTTAATGAGTTGAATAAGACCATAACATTAACACCACTGACAGGTAAAGAGATAACACTATTTTTTTCATTACTATGGCATTTGTCAGGGGATAGGATATATTAAACATGTGAACAGTCAGTTCTTGGAATTGATGAAAAATGGGTAAACATAAGGATCTGAGCCACTTTGACAAGAGCCTTATTGTTATAGCTAGACAACTGAGTCAGAGTATCTCCAAAACGGCAGTTCAGTTCCAGGTATGCAGTAGTTAATACCTACCAAAAGTGATCCAAGGTCAATTGTACAGTATCTACAGTATGCTACAGCAAACCATGACCATAAACTACTGGATAAGAATATCAAGCTCACAAATTTTTATATTTTAAACGACACTCTAAATTCTGTTGAATTTGCTTTAATGATGGGGGGGGGGGGGGGTTAATTATGCCATGATACGCCTTTTATTGTCAGTAATTCTAGAACAATTTACAACTGCATGTATAATAAAAAAATATATATTTAGGGCAATTATTTTGTTTTTATTTATTTTGTTATACAAATTGTTTGACTCGTTATTCTGGTCCTTCTGTAATAGTTATAACAAATATTTTTGTTATAATAGTATAGTTTTATGTCAAACAAATACCAAAGACTAAAAGTAACTCAACAAGCTAAAGCACAATAAGCCAAGAATGCAAATTCTACAAGAATAACTCTTTTTTCTCAATCTATACAGAAAGGAATGTGTGCTGTGGTCACATGTCCATGTTTTATTTTTTGGGAAACAGACACTGAATTCACATTGCAAGACAAAATAGACAAACCTGACTATTATCAGTGAATGGTGCAAAATACATAATCTGTCACCTCATGGGGATGCATTGGTGCCCACGGCATATGAATGATGGTACTATTGGTGCAGAAGAATATATTGTGATTTTTAAAGTGACATATGCTGCCATCAAGGTGATGTCCTTTTCTGGTAAATCCATCGTTATGTCAGCAAGACTATTCCAGGCTTCAGTCTGCATTTGCTACAACAAGGTTGCTTCATAGTCACAGAGTGTTTGTGCTTGACCAGTCTTCCAGCATTCCAGATCTACCTCGTTTTGAAAATGTATGGCTTATCATGATTAGTAGAATCAGACAACAATGACCATGGACTTGTCTTGTATCAAGCAAGAATGGAAATAAAATGTTTGGGATTTATTTATTTGTTTATATTATTTATTATTATTATTAATTTATTTTTAAGATATTTTTTATTTGGAAAAAACAAAGGTTTTGTAACAGTTTCTGAAAAAGTCTAATTGTTGATGGAGTATTACTGTACTTTTGTACTCTTTGGGGATTAATGATAAATGGCCCCCTCTGCCAAGTGTTTTGCAAGCTTCAAAACAAATCATGTACTATAATACCTTTCACACAAGTGAGTTGTGTTGAAAGTTGGTTAAACAAGAAGCGCCAGCCTGACCAGTAGACAAGCTGTCACAAAAGATGAATGGACTAGCAACCATAGCCACATAACAAATGAGATATTTCTTGTAATAGGCAGAAAGCACACATAACAGCCAAATAGCCTTTTCCACATATAGAGGATAAAGGCTTGTTAAACTCAGCAAGAAACAATACTGTACATCTTCGCCAGTCATCAAAAAAACAAATCATTTATGCTTGTCTGTGCGTGCAAAAACACTGAACCTTGTTAGCCAAAAAACTTTTTCTCTGCAATACAATTTAAACTATGCTGCTGTAGTGACTTGATTATAACATACTATGGTGCATCTTATCAAATAGGGGGTGGGCAACATATCAGTATGTTGTCATTATTGTTTAACACATATCACAAAACATTCTACATTTCTGTCATTTTAAACCAGCTCTCTGGATTCACTGTGACATTTAAGTCATTTTGGATGTTGTGGTTTCCTGGTTGACTTCAATAAAGATATAAAAGCCTGACACTGAATTAGGGCTGTCACTACTGATTATTCACTATATGAACAAAGGTATGTGGACATCCATTGTTGGTCATCCCATTCCAAAATCATTAAGCATTACAGAGTTACAGTTAACCAGGGAAGATCCAGCAGAAATCATGGCAGAATTTCACAAATGTGACATCCTATGCCTAAATGTTTTACTTATACATGTACACGAAACTTGTAACTACAAACATATTAGTGAGAACCTATTGGTCTGGGTTTCCTTTTTTGTAATTTTGATTTTTATTATGAGTTTTAATAGCTCCCCTTTTTGGAGAATATTTAGACTGCAAAATATAGCTTTAAAAATGTTCCATGCAGATCATATTTATCATTCAAAATGAAAAGTAATCACTAAGCTTATTTATTAATTAAATCAAACTGACACCTTTTAAATTGAGTAATCATTTTATCTAGTAATCCTGAAAAAACTCTGAATTTAAGTGGAGTACATTAGCTTAGCTAAACACCTAATTTACTCTTCTTTAAAATGTTTAATAAAGTGAGTTAATTTAGTTTCTAATAGTAATAGTAACCAAACAATAATCAATGTTTGACACTCTGATAACTTATTATTGGAAGTTCAATTAACTAAAATGTTAAGGCCACTAAGTTACTTCTTTCGTAAGTTAAAACATCGAATAACCGTTTATAAATGCATATTATGTGATATTTTTTACCTTTGCTCACCCTTATTATCAGTTGCATAAAACATAAAATCTTGGTGTAATTTTTGGGCAATTTTCAAATCACAAAACATTTGTGTATCTTTCCCTTTATTCTTCTCTTTTTACAATATATTTTAAAGGACAGCATTGAGTCTATTACCCTCTAGCCCTACCTAACCTGCATGCAAACTCTAACAGTATGAATATGATGATAAAATGATGAACACAGTAACTAAAAAGTAACTGCAAAAAATAAACAAGAACAGACAGGCAGAAATAAGCCAGAGAAATAAACTGATGACCACTGTGCTATAAATATGTATTTGGTATTTGATGTATGAGCAGAGAAGGGAACTGGGGTGCATAAATGAGTCCCCATGGGCCTGTGTGTTGGTGTGTGTGTGTGTGTGTGTAAGATAGAGAGAGAGAGAGAGAGAGAGAGAGAGAGAGAGAGAGAGAGAGAGACAAAGAATGGCAGTGTGGATTAATTCTTATGTCAGCTACATTGGTGTACCGATGGTGTTCTATTAGGTGCAGAGTAGCAAAGATAAACAATATATTCAATATAACACACTACTGAACACCATGTTACACTACAATAGCAATGAACTTCACTATCCATAACAAATAAAATATATTAACCTAAGAGTTTTTACTTTTATTTTATCATGCTATTCCTTAATATTACACAATGAATCACATTTATGTCAGATTTAAAGTACATTCCCTGTTAAAAGCTTTATAGCTGCCGATTCAAATACTAGTAAAATATCTCCTCATTAATTGAATTTTCATCTAATTTCTCTGATTCTGGAACCAGAAGTAGAATAATTATAAATTTACATTATGTGTGAAAGTGACTCTGTCATTGTGAACACACTCAAGCACCAAAACGAAATGTGACCTCTGCATTTAACCCATCACACGTGCACACGTGGAG
>JBBPDA010109241.1:0-10447 GCA_037974385.1 Arnoldichthys spilopterus
CTCCCATAAATGATGCGCTCTCACGCTTTCACCTCGTGCACGAGCAGCAGGTTCCGCTTCCTCACCCAACGCCCGTCACACCGTTATAATAGCTCCACCATAGCCCCGCCCCCAGGGGAGGTGACGGGTCATTCTGATTGGCTAAATGCATGTTACGCCTCAAACGCACCCAATCGTCACAGTAGGACTGGATGGGTTTGGACACGCCCCCAAATGTTAGTTGCTTTTTATCCTTTGCTTTGTCAAAAGCAGAGAAGTCAATAGTCAAAAACCCAAATCTATTCGGTAAATACATTCCCACAACTTCTCTCAAACCACATCCAGCTCTTCAGTTAGGTGAAACAGACTAGTCAGTGTGGTTCAGGGCACAGTATGACTTACTGTGGGCCATAAAAAAGGAACAAAATGTCCCAGTGTTGAGAAACACAGCAGGCAGCCTTTTTACACAACAGGGTCTGTTTTCACAAACTGCCTCAAGAGCAGGAACTCCGATCTAATCCAACCACCATCAATACAGAGGAATCTGATCTGAGAACAGTGTTGGCTGGAATATCTAGCGGTGAACCAAACAGGTTGTTGGTGGCGGTGGTGGATTTTCTTTTTCTTCTTTTTTTTAGTGGTTACCATAGATGCCTTATAAGTAGGCGCCTGATTGGACACTGATTCATTCATCTGCGGAGTCACAGTATTGGGCGTGGCAACTGGCAAAAAAAATAGGAAAAGTATTATATATATATATCATTATTATTATATTTTATTATATTTTATTATATTTTATTTATTTATTTATTTATGTATTTATTTATTTATTTATGTTGATTGTTTGTGTGATTTTTCCATGCAAAGCGACCTTGGTTTTCAGAAAGGTGCTATATAAATAATTTTTTTAATTATTGTTAGTATTATTATTATTATTGTTATCAATATTATTATTATATACAATCATTTATTTATATATAGTTATTTATATTATATATAAAGAGTGGAAATATGCCCTGAGTCACGTGCTGCACAAGCCATTATATCTTACAAACACAGTCTATGGGACTAACATTTTAAAATGTAAGCACAATTATTCAGATTTTTGGGATTATGACTAGTTTAGTGAATGGTAGCGTCACCCGTCAAGGCACCGTTTTATAATATATGACACTTTCTACACATTAATTTGCTCGTTGCACATTTCACGTCTGGGCTCGGGCCCGGATTCGGTAACGTGCTGTGAAAAGCGCTGTAGATACAATTGACTTGACTTAAACACGTCTGAAGGTTTCACAAAAGAAACAAGGCAGTGGGAAGAAACAGGCCGGCAGTGAAAGCTTTCGTGAGTGTTTATTGCTTTTATGAACGACTAATCCACTAAAACTGAGCACAAGCGCTTTCGTCTAAGGGCTTTATGGAACCAAAAGAAGAAAATAATCCTCCCGTCACTGCGCCAAGCGGCTAATTTAGCCTGAATGTTGAGATTAAGTAAAACTGGTTGCGACAACAGATTGTAAACTCTTAATGACACTGAACTTATACTGAACTTATAAATATTTAAGTGTTTTTAATCCTGAAAACCCACAACTCGCCGTTTACGTACATTAGCAAAACAGGTCAGTCTTGCCATGAGCAGTTGGGTGGAAGCGTTGACTAATGTTTCCAATAAAAACAAACATTTTTGACACAGAAATTCACATGAACCTTCATTTTCTTGGCAAAACTACGAAGAAAATAGTTTCACGGACCATCCTCAATGTATTTTGTGACAAATTTAGATTTTTTTGGGGCTAAAACAGCCTAGCAACAGCAGAGTGTGTGCTTGACTGCACTTGCAGAACTGCAGCAGTTGTTCTCCTCAGTTCCCAAATGATTACACAGTGTCATTACAGGAAAGATGATGGAACCCAATGGGAATCTGTCCCAACTTTTGCTTTGCGTCGTAGCATCGAATTCTACATTTATGCATAATTACAGCCTGCGATGGGTGGAGCCTCCTGACCTGGGTGAACCCGTCTTGGGCCCGTAGTGGGGTGGGATTGGCTCTAGCTTCCCCACAACCCGGAGTGGAACATGTTGGTGAGTAGCAATATTGATCTTTTTGTCTTTGTCCTTTTGTGATTTATTGCATTTTGGAAAATGTCCCGACTCCAAGGGTTAAAAGCCTAAACCATTGTTCCTACATGTCCAACCACTGCCTTGTGCTGGAGGCGATTTCCTGCTAATTAGAAAACGACGTTACCGAAAGGGCGACTGATTATCTGGCATCGATTACGTCGACCGTCCAGTGCTATTCAAGAGCGGGGTCTGCGTGGTGATGGCGGACGCTGCCGGAATGGGCCTGCTTTGTCTCCAGCACCTGGTCACAGCGAATCAGCTGGGCCATCACCTAGATTAAGTTAGGGCTGAATGAGGTCCAAGCTAGTCACCGTCTTCGCTGATCTCGTTTGTCTCCTGCAGAGCTTTAAACATGCTGAAGCTCGGCCTTCAAGCTTCACTTAGGCCATTTAGATGGAAATGAGTCTTCTCGCAAAGATCTAAATCCAATACAGAGCAAATATCAGAGCACGAACCTTTAATCACATCAACCCCTCTCGACCCGGAGCAATAAACCACCAGCCAACACCAACGCTGTAGTTATGGACGTAACCTGATTACAAGATTCAGTTCAGAAGCCAAGACTCGAAGGGAAAAAGCTCTGGAACCGTAAACAAGAGCCAGTAAGAGGAACCAAGGAACCCGACTACATCTCACTGTACGTGACTCTACCAAGCTGAGGAAGGACAGGGCCGGCACATGGGTTCTCCGAACCAACGCGCTTGAAGAACGCTAACTTGCAGTTCTGTTGGACACCCAACTTGGTTGGTGGTAACAAATGGGGGGAGCGGGAGGGCCTCGGGAAAATGTTTTGATGGAAAATGAGTTTTTCCCTTCAGTGCAGATCACCCTCGGGTTTTGTGGGACGTGCTTTATAAGTAAATAAATTATAATTAGAATCTCAGAACCATGCAGAAATAACTGTGGTGGTGGTGATATAATTATCAATAACAATTTTTTTATTTTTCTATATTTTTTATATATTTTATTTCCATTATACTGAGTGGGGAAATAATAATAATAATAATAATAATAATAATAATAATAAATAAAATAAAATAAATAATAAAAATAATAGATTGTATCAAACAATAATGACATTTATTGATTATTTAAATTAAATTTAAATTATTATTTATAATAAATAAGAAATAAATAACATTATTGTCTGATACAATCTATTACTATGTTTATTTATTTATTTTATATGATTTATTATTATAATAAATTATAAAGAATGCATTGTAATAAAAAGAAATTGTTAATTATTTTTGTAAATAACTTGTAAGAAATATCTAAACAATTTTCTGACCTACCAAAAACATCATCAATATTATTATTGTATTTTTTAAATTTTTTTTATTATTATAAATTGTACTAAAACAGCCCTGGGATGGACCGATGACCTAGTCAGTGTGTTTTCGCCCCATGAGCGATGGATTGTGCTCCAGTGGCTCCCGATTAGGCTTCCTGATTAGGAAGAATGGCTGCATGTACCAAATGAATTGTACTAAGCTGAATCGAATCAGCGCAAGGCCTCTGACCAACAGTGTCACGCTGACTTGGAGAAACTTCTCCCGCCACGTTTCCAACGGCCAAACAGTTGGGACAGTGTTGGCGACTGAGTGGCGTATTTCACTGATTCGGGTGAATGTGCAGCATCATGTTGGAGATGTTTATCCGCTGCTGCTATAACAGGCCCCGTGAGCTGCTGCTTTGTCTGCTGAGAAATGCAGAACAGCGAGAGGCTCTCAGAGGGGGTGTGGGAAAAAAAACACGCCCCCGATTCCGTTCCTATGAATAATTACACCATTTACAAGTGAATAGGATTAAGTCCCATTAATGCTCTCACTGGGCCTGGGGCAAACCAGGAAGACCTGCGATCTCGCCAACACTCGACGTAAACGTCCCTTTACTGCACATATACATTATTTACACTGTATATATTCATCATTATGAATCATTTTAACTACATTGCTTATAGTATATACCATTTAACATTCTAATACTGCTTAAACCACTTTTTACCTTGCGCTAGGGATGTTCATACTGTCTAATTCAGATTTCTGGCCAAAGTTTTGGACTAAATGGACCTATAAAAAGACATATAGCACATTTTGGCATTATAGATAACATGCATTTATATCTTTAATCCCTTTTATATCATTATAAATGAAGAAATACCATTTAAATACCATGACCACACTGAAAGGAAGGAAACTGGCTGTTCACCCCAGTCATGTATAACTACGTTACAATACTTCGGTACAGATCCTGGGTACAAAGTGTGTTTTCCCACAATCCCTTTGGCCTAAAATCAGTCGAAAACGGCCACAACAAACGTTGCTTCTGTGCACAAGACTTTAAAAAATGTTTCCGTATCCAAGAACATTCTCCGTTTAGATGCTAAGTAGAACTTCCAGAATATTCTGGAACTGTGAGAAATGTCCCGAAGTTTCCAGAATTGTCCAAAATTTTGTAGAACCTTCGAGAACTTTCTAGAACTTTCCGGGACTGTCCAGAAAAGATCAAACGTCGCCTGTTTTGCTGCTATAAATATGAAGCTTCAGTGGAGAATCAGAGTTTGCGATGAATGGAGCTGTTTTCACACAGGAAAATACGACACTTGGAAGCAAGAAACACAATCTGTGTTGCATTCTGTTGCTTATATGATAATTAAGGCAAAATAAATGTAATAAATAATACATAAATTGGTCAGACTGGTCAACTGGCTTACGCTGACTGTACATCGCAGTGAATATTTTGCCCTATATGTATATACTGTATGAACTATTTCATACTTTTCTAGCAGATGCTGAACTAGTAGTGTCTGTCTGTCTGTCTCTGTCTGTCTAATTGGTCCATTTACATTTTGGGTTGGCGTTAAAGAAGTGCCAGGAGTCAAACAGGCCAATCGCAAACACATACACACACAGGAAAACAGAGAAACACAAGCGCTTTTCTGTCCAGCCAGGACGAGAGGAACCCATGAGCAGTCATTAAACCCGCTGCTGGGTCACATGCCTTCCATCCGTTCTAGACTTGGGGGAAAAAAACAAACAAGGGAGGGAAAGAAAGTGAAGGAAAAAAGCAGCTTTTCTCAAAGACCAACCCATCACTGGCCGTCACTGGGCCATATAGCGTGTACATCCTTGGAATAAGGTTCCACCGAGGGTTCTTCGAGCGATGCCACAGAAGAACCACTTTGGTTTCCCAAATGGAGCATGTTTAATGGTGAAACGGATCTTCTGTATCACCGAAACAGGTTTTGAGAGTGTTACAAGTGGGAGAACTATCACAGAACCTAAGAGCATGTCTGGATATTGTACTAGAAAGAACCTACCAATGGTGCAAAGGTTCCTCAAAGGTTCTTCCTATCCATGCTCATTTACTCATTAAAAAATGGTTCTTCAAAGACCACTTTTGGACCAACAGGGAATGGGTTCTTGAACGGGTTCTCTTCAGAGACCTTCGTCATCTGGAGAACCAGCCCAGAACCACTGCACAATAACCTGTGAGCTCTGGTTCTGTTAGTGCAGATGTTTTAATAATAAAGAAAACATTCTCCAAAGTTAAGTTTCCGGACGTTACAATGACACGCTCATTGATGTCATCACACCTCACACTGGAATCTTCTTCTGGTTCCAGCTGGGAACCACCTTGTCAGGTTCTGAACCAACTTATCTTTGGTAGAACAGTTCAAAATTTGGTGCACAAGCCAAAACAGAACCAGGCATGGAGGTTCTTCAGGGAATGACATGAGTTCCTCCACGGCATCATTCCAAAGAAAACTTCTCGGCACCAACATTTTAACTCATGGACTTTTAGAAGAAATTTTAGAAGATCTTCTTTCCCGCTGAACGTTCTTCAGCCAACACTGCGCCAACATGAGCAAGACCCATCGAACTTCATGGAACCGAGAAGATCCCCAAGCTTTTGGCCACCAACAGTGCGCAGAACGTTGCCGGAACGTTCCAAAGCGGCAACAACTGGAAGAACGAGCAGAAACTCTGGAGCAAAGATCTAACATCATGGTGCCTGGTGATACCTTCACTGCATCATGGGATTTGGGGGATTTTATAAAGCCGGAATGGCCCAAACCTCAAAGCGGTGGTGCCACGGAAGGACAAGAACTACAAACTACAATGCCCACAACATCTGGAAAGGTCCTTATGGAGGAAAAGGCCAAAACTGTTACTAAAGTTCAAATGAAAGGTGTTCACAGTTGCCGTCCAATGAGCAGCTGTGGTTGTTGTAGTTTACGGGCTCTCTCATTGGTCGGAAATCGTTCTTTTTAAGGATACACAAGTCATAACGGAGTGTATCGCTAGAACATTCTTCCAAGGAGTTCCACCTCCTGGAAGCCCCGAGCCCTTTACCCCAGCAATCCCAGTTAAAGGGGCTTGGAAACGAAGGGGCGCGATCGCATTCGTCCGAGCTCTAAACACCTGGGGCCCGAGGACCTGAGCGTCCAAATCTACACTGTAACGGCTCCGGTGGTCGAGAGGCTAGAGATCGGAGGGAACTTACCAGTCCGGTGGCCTTCAGTGGGGGAAAGTAGCTTCAGCTTCTCCAGCAGCTCCGACGCACACGCCTGCCTGAAAGCCAGCCAGGCCACACCCCTGCGTGGGACAGGCCCACAGAGGTCAGCTACAAACTAGTGTGTGTGTGTGTGTGTGTGTGTCCCTCACCCACCCACACCCTTACTCTCTTCTCTCCACCTAGATCTCTCTCTGCTTTCTCCCTGCTTAAGTCTTCTTATGTCTCTCTCCCTCCCTCTCTCTCTCTCTCTCTCTCTCTCTCTCAGTGTTTCTAGGTCTCTCTCCCTCCCTTCCTCTCTCTCCCCACCTACGAGCAGGCTTGAGGCAGGGTCTAACTTATTAACACTTGCATATGTACACACAAACACACACACACACACACACACACACACACACACACACACACACACACACAGACGATGCTTGAGGGGGTTCAACGCTACAAATGGCGCCGGATCAATGCCCGGGATCGCTATTGGCTCAATAGCGTCGAGGGAACCGAGCCTGAAATACGGCAGAACCTTAAAGCAAGAGGCCACTGATCACATGATGACTCACATGCCAACTGCATTCTGGGAAAGTTCCATGCTGCAGTGCCCGTGAGACGCCGTGGATATTGAATAAGCGGAGAAAAGGGAGGAAGACGTGTTTCCCCCGGAGCTGATTACTGTGTGTTCCCGGTTCGAATGGTTCTATTCCAGCTGCTCGTGTCCAAATCCTCCGTGAAAACATCGCGACTCATCTCACACTCATATTTACAGCGGCAAAACCGGCAGATTTCTGTCTTTTCTGGACAGTCCCACAGAGTTCTAGAAAGTTCTAAAGGATTAAAGAAAGTTCCAGAAAGATCTAAAGGATTCCAGAAAGTTTTAGAAAGTTCTAAAGAATTCCAGAAAGTTCTAAAGGATTCCAGAAAGTTCTAGAAAGTTCTAAAGGATTCCAGAAAGTTCTAAAGGATTCCAGAAAGTTCTAGAAAGTTCTAAAGGATTCCAGAAATTTCTAAAGAATTCCAGAAAGTTCCAGAAATTCTAAAGGATTCCAGAAAGTTCCAGAAATTCTAAAGGATTCCAGAAAGTTCTAGAAAGTTCTAAAGGATTCCAGAAAGTTCTAGAAAGTTATAAAGGATTCCAGAAAGTTCTAAAGGATTCCAGAAAGTTCTAGAAAGTTCTAAAGGATTCCAGAAAGTTCCAGAAAGTTCTAAAGGATCCCTGAAAGTTCTAGAAAGTTCTAAAGGATTCCAGAAAGTTCTAGAAAGTTCTAAATGATTCCAGAAAGTTTGAGAAAATCCTGGACACTTCTAGAAACGTCTGGGCAGTTCTCACAGTTCCAGAATATTCTGGAAGTTCTACTTAGCATTTAAACTGAACGGGGAATGTTCTGGAAAGCAGACTGAATTTGAAAATCTTGCACAGAAGCAACGTTTTTTATGGAACAACAGACATTTTTACAAATTTTACGCCAAAGGGAGAACAAGAAAAGTAGAACCCGGGTTCATGGTGTAAAAAAAAGAAACATTTTGCAGAAAGGTGTGAATTAAATGTTGACGGCCCTTAAAAATGATTTGATATTTTGTCCGTATACAAACCAACCAGCCATATGCAGACTGGCTCACTGCTGCACATGGAGCGAAGCCCGTCTGCTCTGATCCCACAGAAGAGCTACTGTGGTGTAGAAAGTGATGCTGACTCTGATAGAAAGGGGTCAGAACACACAGTGCAGCACAGTCAGAGCTGCTCCAGCAGCAGGAGGGACACGCCCAGCATTAGGCAGGTGGTCCTAATGTTCTGGCTGATGTGGGGGCAACTACTAAATTATCATTCCTCATCCCTCACTGACGAAAGTAAACCTAATAAAAATATTAAATATTAAATATCTACAGACAAGAGGCAAATTAAAGGGAAAAACCCAAAGAAACGATTGGAGCTCTTCAGTGCGTCGCTGACTGATGCTCTGTTACAGTGTTGCACATTGAACAAATCTGATTGTAGTTCAAGGCCCTTTACCAATGTGTTGTGTGTTTCATAAATCTTTCATCTAGGTATCGCTGACATAAAGTCTTATGAAATCTATATCTATAGGTGGCCCAAAGTAAAGGTCAAAGGTCAAGCTGAAATTTATGGACTAACCACATTGAAAACAAAAACACTGGACACAGTAACTCACAGATTTAACATAAAAAAAATAAATGTTGAAAACAATTATAAACAAAAATTCAATAAACATGATTTGTTTTACAAATAATAATTCAAATAAATAAATAAAACAAACGATCAGACATAAATGTATATGGAACGTCATCATCACATCAGTATCAGCTCATGTTAACAGAGGCCGCAGTGACCCAGAGACCGTGGTAGCTTATTCCAAAGCTTTGGCGTTGCCCTCGCAAAAGTCACCCGAACTCCTGTACCGACTGCTGGGTACTTCTAAGAACAGCTGGTTGGCAGAGCTGAACACTGGGTTCGATAGGTTCGAGGATCTAAAAGTGTGCTAAGTTATGTGAGTAGTACAGTTTTATTGTTTATGTGATATATGATGAACTTTAGGGCTAGACAACTTTGGAAAATTACTTAAATTAAATACTTAATTTTTTTTTTTTATTGTATTTAAATTTCAATTTAAATGCAAATATTTTCCTCAAGTTTTTCCTCAAGTACTAAATTTGTGCCAGAGCTCCAGTTCTCTTTGCATTATTTTATATCATTATTATAAAAGCCCCCCCAAATCGGCTTCCTTCCTCTAGCTGCACTTTTGCCATTTTTCGATGCCCCTAGACATTTCCTGCCCAACCTATGTCGCCTATGCCACAGGCCGCCCCTGGTTCAGGCGAAGGGGTTTTAGTGATAATACCGTATGACCAGGTTCCTAAACATGTGCTCTCATGTCCTTCCAGATCAACACCGTGCCATACAAGAGAACAAATGGGTAAAGTCTTTAAGCGTATAAGACATATGAATTTGCATCATTATATTAATTATCGTTTGTTTAACTGGTGTTGTTTGTTTGGTTGGCAGAAAGAAGCTGCGTACCTTCACAGTGTGTCCCTGGTGAAGTCCTGCACTCAGAAAGCGGTGTCTTTACTGAGAGACCCCACCAATAAACCCCCCAGGAGCCTGAAGCGCATGTGGATTCTTCTTGACCTTCTGGGAAATGACCCAGGGGTCTCCAGAGGTCAGTGTTTTTCTTTGGGGCAGTTGTTCTTTCTGGTCCTTGTGCCGTCCTGCAGTGTGTATCATCGCGTGTGCGTGTAACAGCCTGTTTCCAGAAAGTTCTGCTGAGAAGACTGACGGTGGCCTTGGCTCAGAGGGAGGAGTTTATTCATAATTCGGGAGACTGGGTGAACAAGGAGGCGATGAAACGAGAGGCTCTGCAGGAAGGCGGCACTCTCAGGTGCGGCGATGAGATCGGGTCGGGGGGGTTAAAAGGTCAAACAAAGTGTGTTCCACGTGAACTGACCACACTGACCGTTCTGATGTTTACGGTGCATTTCGGGATCACAGGCCTCCATCACAAATGTCTTCATTTATCCTAATTATTTGACAGTTTGCAGGTTCTGTACACGAAATCTGAGTTGCCTCTGTCTTCTACGCCAAACTGCACTGCCCCCTGCTGGTACCAGCTCCCCATAGAGCTCAGATCTGCCCCCCAGAGGCTCTAATCTAATCTACTTACCAACTTTTATTATGCACTTATTTTTATGTTTCTGCTCATTTTATCAACGTAAAGCTCAAGCAGTGGAGCCTAGTGGTGAGGACGCTGCCTTTGGGACCGGAAGGTTGCAGGTTCGAGTCCCTGGGCACCACTGAGGTTCCCTTGAGTAAGGTACC
>JBBPDA010109242.1:0-10447 GCA_037974385.1 Arnoldichthys spilopterus
CAGCTGGGATTGGCTCCAGCTTCCCTGTGACCCGGAAACGGAAGAAGCGGTTGGAAAATGGATGGATGGATGGATGGCAACCGGTGCACTCATTAGTCATCATCCAGCACATCTTGAACAAGGCAAGCAAGGCTGACAGAGTTCATTTCCTCCTCAAGTGTTCAGCATAGCTCCAACTAGACCTTCAGAGATGTCTTCACGATCGCTGTTCCCACAAAAGGACAGAGTGTTCACAATGAAATATTCTCCTTGAAAATGAAGAGAAAGATATATGCTATAATATATCATTCTCTCTTTCTTGAATTCCACTTCTTTGTGCATAGGTTACAGCTTTCTCCTTTGTCCAACAGAGCTGCTGCAAGATCTTTTGCACTCACAGAAGACCATATTGAAGTGTGAGGGCAGAGCTGGAGATACAGCTGCCTTAACATGACCAGATGTAAAGCCTTTCAGACACAGAGCTCCGTAGTGGGAGAGTGTTGTGAGATGTTCTCCATGGTGATCATGATTTGGTATAGCTTTGGTTATCATTTAGTTGCGCTCGTTTTCTTCCTGCACATTTGCTCCTAGAGTGGACTGAGCATAAATTTCCTAAGCTAAAATTTGAATCTGGAAGCTGAATCTGAATCTGAATCTGTCAGGATTCGGGTTAGTAATCACCAGTTGAAGATCAATTATCAAAACAACAATTTGTCTTTGCCATGTGCTTCTCAAGACCATGCAATTCAAGGTAATTGGTTTTTTTTTAACATTCTCTCAAAAAGGAAGTTGCTTTTAAAAGTAAAGTTTCCCAAAAAATGATCCTCAGTTTGGGGACATGGTTCTGGGGGGGGACTTTTAGTGGGTGCACACCATTTAATGTGATAATGTGTAGGTTCTTTAATCAAGTATCAGATGGGTCCTTAGTGACCTCCAGATGGTCTAGAGTTTTGTTATGTGTTATGTAGGAACTTCTGGAGTTGCCCGAAAATAAGCCTGAGAGCCATTGGATTAAAAGGTTTCTTCATGGTCTGTCGATTCATTTTTAAAATGTTCTTTAAAGAATCATCAATTCAGAGGTTATTTAAGGCATCAGAAGTTTTTTCTTCTGCAACTGGGTGGTCAGTTCCAGTGCTGAAGGGCCAGTTGGCTGATTTCTCTGCTCACATTCACCTCACTATGAATTAACAGGTTTAGTGTGTGTGTGTGTGTGTGTGTGTGTGTGTGTGTGTGTTACAGTTAGAGAATTACCAAACTGAGCTGAACAAATTGCAGATTTTGTATTTTTATTGCATTTTTAAAAACGCCCCAAATGTCACCTGTTGAAGACCAAAGGTTTACCAAACCATGCAGATGGAAACACCAACTAGAGTAACCTTAAACATGAACTTGATCCAGACGTCACATAGCCTGTGGACCATAGAGACAAAGGTCACAGCATCAGATATGATAAAGACTGGGAACAGAAGCATAATAGGAATCGACCACGATCATAACAGAAAAGCAACACCAACCAGAACAAACACAAATTTTTAATATACACTAATTAACGAGAACTAAGAACAAGGAGGGGTAATACAATCACTCCCTGATTGTAAAAGTGGTCTAATCTCTGTACTGTTCACACTACACGACCTCGAGACCCCGATCACAAGTCAGACAGTTGTGTAGTGTGAACAGAGCGGCGACAGGGCGCCACCACCTATGCCATCTTTCAGCACCACTGGTCCGTCTGCTCTACACAACAACACTCTGTCACAAAAAGTCACGCCAGAAATGATGCCACCCTGGCATCAAACAGGAGTTTAAATGTGGACGTCCAACATAAACAAGCGCTGTGTGTGATCATAAGTTTGGAGAAATCAAAAATACAAACTGAAGGAACTAGGCTCACTAATGAGTCCAACCTTATAGTACAAAAGTACAAAGCTTTTCCTTCAACTTTCAATCCAGTTGTTTCTTTTTACGGTCCTCCTTGGCATTTTTTTCTTAGCAGCCTAGAAATCATGAGAAGATTGAACAAATTAGTCCATTGGGATGCATCCCATAGCAACACATTGATGCACCATGTAAGGTTAACCAGTTCAATGCTTCAGACAGTGCATGAGCTGCAAAAACCTCCATTGATTGACTTGTTTTCTGACACGGATCTAAAGCTGGACTGTTACCACCATGAATTGAGAATACAATAAAGAAAACTCAAATTGCTCGACCATTATCTGCTAAATCTGGTGTGCTGTCAATAAGGCCGGAGATGTACAAGCAGAGGCAGAAGAAAAAAAACAGGGATTTACAAAACAAGGGTTTAAATTTAGGCAGTCGAAGACCAAAATGGAAGTAATTACTGCTGAGAGGCTTTGTTTGTGAGATGTCGATGGAAACAACCTGGACTGGGAGCTTTTTAAGAAGATGATCAATGAGAAAGTAATGGAAAGTTAATAGAAATATATAAAGCTTCTCGAGAGAGAGGACAATCGATGCACCTCACTGGTCAGCCAGTCTAAAAGTCCTTAACACACATTAATTTAAACACTAACTGGACACTTAAGGGCAATTCTAGGAAAATGGCAGTGAAATGCACAGCTAGAGGCTTTCCAAGCATTTCCAGTGGAATTTCCCAACTGTGATTTAAGCCCGGACACCAGTAAAAAGTGTTCTGTTCTATATTGTACCAAAAGGTTCTTTGGCTTGTAACAATTGGGCAATCCCTTTGGTGAAAGACTCAGAAACATTTTTAAGAGGTTCTTTACCTAATAATGTACAACTTCTCTATCATAGAACATTCAACCATACAAAATACTCAAAATATTTTAATATAATATGGTTTTAATAAAGGTTTCTTATGATTGGTAAATCCATAGTAGAACCATCAGATCCGGATCTCTTGTGTCACTATCGGCCTTATCAGGAGCCCACCTCAAACTGGTCGCGAGCCTCCAGGCATGCGGTCGGGGCACCTACTACCGGTCTTAAGGACCCTAACTCGAGAGAGCGAGTGTGATGTCGATTTTACCAATTTACCAGCGAGAGTCTGGTGTGACCAAGGCACCATGCCAACCTCACCTGCCACCAAGGACAAGGACTCTGCGTCATCCGGTGGGACAATAGTGCCCCGCTGCTAGCCTGACATGGTGTGGCTGTGAAGACAAAGGGCTCTCAACCGCCCCCTGCCAGCCTGCCCAGGTGCTACGCCTCACAGGGTGGGAATGCTACGCTCAGAAATGTAAACAAATTTCCAAAATCACATTAGCCCTTTAAAAGTGCCCCGGCTGCACGGGCTGGTCTCTGGGACGCGTTTAACAGTTGTGAATTCTTTAAAGAAGGCTAATCATTATGTGCTAAACACATTACAAAAGCTAAGTGAAGACATCCGTCTAGCTCAAGGTCATTTTTGAAGTCGTTGTTAGCGCGTTCAAACAGAACATCCTCCCCTCGCCCTTGGCTCAGGTGCTAATAATATTCACAAAAATGACAAAAACACCCCACCGAGAACAAAGGCTGCTCCCCTCCGCGGCCTCCTTCTCTCCGCCGCCTCTCTTCTCACTCTTCTGTGCCGCCTGTCCTTCACTCTTCCTCTCTGGGCCCCCAGGCCTGTGCTAGCGAGTTCAGGGAGACGAGTTGATGAAAGTAAAGTGGCGGAGCAAAAAAAAAAAAAAAAAAAAGTTCATTTAGGAATGTAACACATTGTGTAAAATCAGGTAGGCTGAAATCAGATCAGACACTTGAAAAACTCGCATCGGGGAACCTGTGAGATGATGTTAATTATGTGCTTTAACTTTTACAGCCGCTACTTTTGACGAGGTGCCCAGGAACTGTTTCAAAGGTTTAATTTCCACCAAAGCGAAAGGGGCTCGCGTCCAATATAGCCCACACCTGCTCCCCCTGCTGTGCTCCATTGTGCTGGAGCTGCACTTTTCCGAGCTCCGCCGTGTCAGTGGTTCTTATAAAGGTTCTTCTGGTCTCTGACTGGCTTGAAGGATCTCTGAGTGACGTGACTGGGCCGCCTCTCGGGTCAAAGTGTCAGTGCAGTGCAGGAGTAGTGTGAACTTCGTGACAGATTGTGGAATTATTAACACATCCTTCCAGTGCTGTCGTCTCGCTTTCATCGTTCCTTGCCTTTCCAGTGTGCAGTGCTGGGGAAGCAGCTCCGAAAGCAGAGCTCCGCAAGCTACCAACTCCATCATACTGGAAGGAGCTGAACGACAGCAGGGGAACCCTAGGAGGAGTCTGGTGAACTACAGCTCCTTTAAACAAGGAGTTTATGCTACTTAGTGAAAAAATTCAAAATTATAGCAAGATACAATGTTCAAAAATGTCACGTGTGGGAAAATTCTCGTGCTTAAATGGAGTTTATTCAAAAAAAGTGCCTTAAAAACTTGTCTGCGAGGATGTGAGTCTGCGAGTATTAGGTGGAACAGATCTACAGCTTCGGCTAAGGTTCGAGAGGTGGTTGGTTATCTATGATGTTCGAAGGGCTAGAAGGGTCAGCCCTGCTTACTGGTCAGTGACAAATTGCCTGGCGTGTTCGCAGCGATCAGATAAGAACAAAAGGACATGGGGTCAAAGGTCAGAGCAATTACTTTAAAGAATCAATGATAAAACAAAAGTGACATAATTCCTTTCCTTTGATGTTTATAGTTTCAGTAGTTAACTACACAACAATTGGCAAAAAAGCTACATTTATTCATTTTGGCTGACGCTTTTATCCAAATCGACTTCCAGGATGCGGAGCAGTGTAGTGGAACGGTACCTTGCTCAAGGGAACCTCAGTGGTGCCCGGTCCAGGACTTGAACCTGTGACCTTTACGTCCTAACCACTAGGCCTCCACTGCCCACATAGTTACAGAACTATGTGAATAATTGCAAAAACACGTGGAGGAACTACCGACAAGCTACAGCACAATGTAGTTTAACTACTAGTTAATTTACATGTAGTTCACTACTTCCAAGCACAGTCAGTGTGTTTGCACAACAGCATCCGCACATGCCCAAAAGGTAATTTTGCCGCATTTTGAGTAGTATGCCAGTGTAAATGCTGGAATGTGATTTTATTTTTATAATATATTATTTTTATAATTTTATTATTTTTATTATTATATTTATATTATTAATTAATTTGGGTTTTTTAAAATTATAATTAAATTGAATTAATATAATGATTTTTTAATTATATACATATATATACACACATACATTTTTTACTTTTATTTTATTTATTATTAATTTTTGCCGCATTTTGAGTAGTATGCCAGTGTAAATGGTGGAATGTGATTTTTTTTCTTAATAATTAATTTGGTTGTTTTTTAATTATAATTAAATTGAATTAATATAATGATTTTTTAATTACATACATATATATACACATACATTTTTTACTCACCTTTATATACCTGTAAAAGCTTCTTTTCACACAACTCAGATTGATTTACTGGGAATTTACCAACTCTCACACTGCCGACCTCCTTCCATCCATTTTACAGGAATTCATACCGCAAAGGTGCATGGAGAGTAAAGTCTTTGTCCTTTATTCTCCTTTACATCATCTCATCCAGTTGCTAACAGTGTTTTTAGCTTGCACAGTTCAGATCTGATGGGATTTACACTGTTTTACGTCATTTTAGTGTGTACACTCAGTAGTCCCCTTGCCATCATGTCTGTGCTGCTCGTAAAGCCGTGTGTGGTAGCTAACAGAGTGGTGTGAAGAATACGGTGTGGTCTTAATGTGGCCTGGCCATGATTCACAAAAGCCTCATACAACCTCTACGCTGGCAGCACCTATAGATGAACGCGAAACACTTAAACAGCCTTTTACGTCCAATAACATAGTGTCCCTATTATATAGAAAAGATTTGATGTGTCACGATATTCATGAATACAAAAGGCTCAATGTTGCAAATGGCCATTCGTGTGCAATATCATAGAGGCCCTATTATACGAAAAGGGTTGATATGACATCATATTTATGATCACACAAGGTTCAAATGCTGCAAAACAGGCATTTCCTTCTAGCAAAATAGTGTCCTTATCATATAAAAAGTCTAGATATGGCTTCACGTTTACAAGCACAAAAGAATCGGAGGAGTTTAACGTCCTTTTGCATCCAGCAGCAAAGTGAGCTTATCGTATTTCAAGGTTTGGTACGGGCACCTGTAAGGATGCCCGCGAGATTAGGACTTTTTACAGCTCAAACACACATGCACAGTGTCACATGAAGGACACAGGCATCGGACTGGGCTTCAACACACTGCCAAACCCGGTTTGGGACGAGACCCAGTCAGAACAGTGGCGGATGGGGCAACTTTGAGCTCCTGTTTTCACAAGAAGCCGCCTCGTGCCACCTGTTACCATTACCATTTTTCAAAAACACCCGGCTACATGTGGGCGGGGTCTATGAGTGTCAATGGGTTCCATCGTTCTGCTGCCTTCTATACACCCGCCACCATCGTGTTGGTCAGTTGGGTTGGGCCACAGCCCTGCTCTGCTCCTCAGAATGGGCCACATGGCAAGCAGGCTGATTGGCGGCGTTAGCATAAAAAAGGCTCGATACGTCTTCACGCTTACAACGACGAAACACCAGAGACCATCAACAGCCTTTTACACCCAATAACACAGTGCCTCTGTCACATAAAAGGTTAGATATGCCTTCATGTTTATTTCATAAGCCACCATGTGGCTCGCAACATGGTAAACGTCGTGGGGCTTGAAACAAATAGCGTTTCGCTTGATTTCGTCTCGCTGCGTCGAGTTTAATTGACTAAGCAATGGAATTCAGAACACCTTCCGAGATAAGCCGTCCCACGTCCCGCCCCCTCATCACACTTATTGCTCGCGACAACAGCGCTGTATGTATATTTCATTAATGCCCAGTGGTTGCGCAAACACGTGGCACACTGTCCACCCCTGTTTTCCAGCTCTCACACACACACTCACACTCACACACACACACACCCAGGAGTTAAATGAGGGGAAAAAAAGATGAAACCCACCACACAGAAACGGATGATGTCAGGGAGATTCCATGGAAACGTGCATGTTAGCAAAACCAGACCGGCGCTCGCTGCTGGCGAGAGCCTCTTTCTTTTAATCTGCTGTGTGTTTACACAGAAAACATGACGGGGTTACAAGCAAAGTGATAATGACACAATTCCCCTTTTCTCCAATCACATAAAAAACGGAAAAATGTATTTTTTGCTTTTTTGTTTTGCCTTTACATGTATATATGCTGCTATACTGCAGTTTTTCCTGCGACGTACACATGTATCAGTGTGTTAGAGAGAACATAAAGGTACAGTTCTCTTTAGACACAGTATTTCATACACAGAGCCACCAGTAAGACAGAGGGGATTAGCCTGTGTGTGCTCTGCCCACAAATGCATATCATAGCTATTGTCGCTAGGTTGGACAAACTTTGTTGAGTGGTATTAAAACCCATTCGAGCTAAAGAGAAACCGCGGCGTGAAGTAACGCACATACCGGAGTAATCCTCCACTTTTTTACTTGTCGTGACTTTTCTTTGTTTTTTCCTTCTTTTCTTTACAAAATTGGAAGCATTTCTGTTTTACTGCGGTCGAGACGAAATGTGTCTGCAGCTTAAATGATCCGTCATCGCTTTACAAGAAAAAAGAAGTACTGTAGCTTTACAGAAGGCAAAAAACCCACAAGGCCGCTCCCCACATTTCCTGCGTCATTAGCACTTTGTTACGCAAATGGTGATGGCTATCCATCTCAAGGACTGGAGCATATGAAGTGTATCATCAATAATTAAAAACTGTTTACTATAATAAAATAGAATCATTTGCTTTATAACAAGCCAATTATTTTGAATTATAGTTTTTTAAATAATATACAAATATATACATAGAATAGAATAGAATAGAAAAGAATAGAAGAAAATAGAATAGAAGAAAATAGAATAGAATAGAAAAGAAAAGAATAGAATAGAATAGAAGAAAATAGAATAGAATAGAATAGAAGAAAATAGAATAGAATAGAATAGAAGAAAATAGAATAGAATAGAAAAGAATAGAATAGAATAGAAAAGAATATAATAGAAAAAAATAGAATAGAATAGAAAAGAAAAGAAAAGAAAAGAATAGAATAGAATAGAAGAAAATAGAATAGAATAGAAAAGAAAAGAAAAGAAAAGAATAGAATAGAATAGAATAGGAGAAAATAGAATAGAATAGAATAGAATAGAATAGAATAGAAAAGAATAGAATAGAATATAAGAAAATAGAATAGAATAGAAAAGAATAGAATAGAATAGAAAAGAATATAATAGAAAACAATAGAATAGAAAAGAATAGAATAGAATAGAAGAAAATAGAATAGAATAGAAAAGAATATAATAAAAAACAATAGAATAGAATAGAATAGAATAGAAAAGAATATAATAGAAGAAAATAGAATAGAATAGAAAAGAAAAGAAGAAAATAGAATAGAAGAGAAAAGAATAGAATAGAATAGAATAGAATAGAATAGAATAGAAAAGAAAAGATAAGAAAAGAAAAGAAAATAATAGAATACAACTTTATTGATCCCCTATTGGGGAAATTCACTTGCTACAGCAGCTGAGAAAGATACAGATTATATATATACACACATTTACATACTTAAAATATACAAACATGAAATAAAACGATAAACAATGAAATAAAATCTTACTATATACACACACAACATCCAGTTTTAAACATTTATTTTTTAAATATATATATAAAATATATACATGAAAAAATATATTATTTGTATTTTATTTATTGTTTAGTTTTTCATTATTTAGGCATTTAATTTTTAATTTTTTTTATTTTTTTCAATGATTTGGTTTCATAAAATTCATGAACATAATAAGGTAACGTAACCCTCGAGCTTTATGTCTAGTGACAGTTTTGTCATTTTACATATTGGGCAACATTTTGTTATTGAAACGCTTAAAATATACAGAATTTATATAGAGAACAATATAGGCATCTTCATAAGTTGTTTCACTGGGCGAGGTCAAACCAAACATCCTCATGGGCCCCTCCAGCAGGCCCCACTTTGGGCGGCCAAATCGTCCTACAGTTCCTCCTTATGTTTAACAGGATCCTTGCTGTTTTGTGGAGCTTGTTCGTCCGTGCATCGGGCGCTGCAAAAGAGCACGTGTAGCGTATGTGGGCAGAGTGTAGTAGGTCGCGGGTCTCTTACAATAGCCATGTAAGGGATGGGAGAAAAGTTGTGCTGCTGACCTTCTCTGACAATGCAGAGCAACCAAAGATCAATGCTCTTGTTCCACCAGCTCATCATCCCGCAGTCTCTCACAGTGAAGGGTGATCGCCTTCTTTGCACAGTGTTGCTGTGGGCCCATCCTTCCGAGCGGGACGCCGAGGCAAGTCGTTACGTTTTCGGCCTTTGATTTGCCTTTCAGTTCCAGACAGAAGCACTTCATCACGGTCATAGTGCCGCACCGCCTTTTCCTCCTGACCCGGGCGCTCTCTCCCTTCGCTCCCCTTCCTCCGCTTCCCCTGCTCTTCTTCTCCATCTGTCTATGTCTGTCTCTGTCTTGCGTCGGGCTTGACTTGTGTGTGTGGAAGCTACTTCAGTGCAGTTTGTTTCTGTCACCCCTGATTAATGACCAGCAATAACACTACAACTTACATGGATATGGCAGGGTGGGTATCTACCGCGCACAATCAATAAATCACTCGAGCACTTCCCAGATTTAGAGGCTGTATGAAGCCGCGCCACACATCATATTTCATATGCAGATTAACAAACGTTTGCCACGAACGCGAACCAGTTGGGCTTGACCACTTCTCGCGCTGTACGGCTATCTGTTTCACGACCTAGCAGGTGAACGCTGGGGTCATGCGTACGGGAACAGACGAGCTTACAGTGCGTTAATGCACAGAGCCAGTAATTGGATTTATATGACTATGGGGGATATACTTCATAATCCGGTTGCCAGAGCCCTAGTGCATGTTCTGCCTGTGCTAAGACGGGATCCTTTTCTTCCACAAATCTCCAGGCGGCTTCAATCAACGTTTTAATCAATGCAGAGGAAATATAAACGTCTTCCCACCAGAAAACGTGTCAGCCATGCACAGACGCACCGTAGACACAGGCCGTAGATGTGATTTACAGTACTATAAACTCCAAAAGCTCGTGCAATGATACCTTGGATGATGTACAATTCAAGAAAAAAAATCTCGGTGCCACTTTACAATAAGACCACCGTATTAAGAGCATAAATAAGTAAAAGTGACTCTTTGTCATTGTGAACACACTCCAACAGCGCCCGGGGAGCAGTGTAGAGGGACGGTACCTTGCTCAAGGGTACCTCAGTAGTGCCCAGGCCAGGACTTGAACCTGCAACCTTCATCAGCCTAAAGGCAGCGTCCTAACCACTAGGCCTGAGGTTCCCTTGAGCAAGGTACCGTCCCGCTACACTGCTCCCCGGGCGCTGTTGATAGCTGCCCGCTGCTCCACG
>JBBPDA010109243.1:0-10447 GCA_037974385.1 Arnoldichthys spilopterus
TATATATTAGTTTTGGCACCTACATCTTTTCAACTTGGCTACACACTACAGTTGGAGGACCTGAGCAGTGAAATCCACTTTGCTGCCTGGTATTTGTACTGAGTACACACTCTTTGTGAATGAATATGTGAGAAATCCTGTCACACCTGTGAGACGAGTGGGAGTTGTGGTCTGATATAAAGCGATGGTTTGCAAAAACTCTTGTTTGCATATATTTTCGTTTACTCCAAATGTGGTCCATCCCGGCATGTGTGCTTGCTTCAGTTTACCGCCTAAGTTCTGCACTGAAGCTATGAGGTTAATGTAGCAAATTAGGAGCTGGCTTACAACCACTAATTAGCATTGTGCAAACTGCACACCCAGTCATCACACACCTGCCTCAAACCATGTCAGGTTGTTTAGTAATAGAAACGCTTCTGCTTTTTCCTGTCTGACGGTCTTTTGTCAGTACTCCTAGAACACAGTCTATGGTTTCAGGAACCACGTAAGCAAGTCTACTTTAGATTACCTAACTGTGGCTTGCGGCTGATACACAATAAGGCTAACTGGAAAACCAAGCTTACAGAAATACAACAACTAAAGACGCAAACGCCATCTGTCGCTTGTCTTACCAGGGAAAAAGATGCAAATCAAGATTTTGCTGACCTGTCTCTTTAAATTGGACACACACACACACACACACACACACACACACACACACACACTTACCCATTGTTTTCAATGTGTTATTCAGGGTTAGGTCTGCAGGCTGCCAGCAGGACCAAGTCTGAGTTTTATTATACGCTAAACGGCAGCTCTGTCGATCATCCGGCTCAGACCAAATCCAAAAGCACATGGTACATAGATGAAGGTAATCGATGAACAAAAAATGGCAGTTAGTAGTGGGTCTGATCAGTAGCGTTATGTAGAAAGTGCTCTGTTTATGTCTATGTGCTCGGGGTGTAACAAGACACATTTTCAGCTTCAGTATGATCTTTGAGTTTAGTCTCCGTTTCGGTTCACAATGTTTATTTTCTGTATTTTTTTTTGTGTTAAAAGTACCTTGAGTCTACGAAACTCTACAGCACACACACATTTGTGACGAAATCCCAACCCCTAGACCATATCAGGGCCTTAATAAACAATACAGAAAAACAAGACCTCTCATCTGAGTGTGGATATTAAACAAGCCCCACCCACTTTGACAGCATGCATCTTTGGTTGATGGACGTGGATGAGATTCATTCAAAAGAGACTGAGGTTCAGATATCGGTGATGCAGAGTTTCAGGACTGTGTTCATATTGTTACTGAGGTTGGGAACTGACCAGAATGAACTGATAGCGATTCCATTCATTCCATTTGTTTATCAATACTTTTATCGATCCCTGATCAGTTTTCTGTGTAAGGGTTAAAAAAAAAGACCTAACTGGGTTTTCAACCTCAGCTAAGCTGTTTTATTCATGAATCTGAGCAGAGTAGAGACACTGGAACATGTTCCACTATAGTGCTCTTTTTTCAGAATAGAATTTGGGGGGAAAAATGAGTTACTGTACAAAAACAGATTATCTCCATTTCTTTTTTTTTCTTTTTTTTAGAATTTTCACAATTTTTCTGTGCTTTTAAGTTTTGGTCCTCATGCAGTTGGGTAGTTTTGATTTCATAAAATAACTAACTATAACTGACATAAACCAGTATCTTAGCAAATCTTTCTGAATTGTGATTACAAGCAATGAACCTTGTGGAAAGTGGAACCTTTTCCTGATGGCTGTAATGGCTTTTTTGCTAGTTTAAGTGAGTATGTTTCCTCTTTCCTCTTTCCTCTTTTTGGCCCTGTAGCTAATTATTATGATATCACAGACTTCTCAGTTTTTCCAAAATGATCAATTTTCAAATTTGATGTCTCCAGGTGAACAGAGGTTTAGATTTACCTGACCTGAATATTAGATGCTGATTTGCAGGAATTGCAGATCTTTTTTTTATGTTGATTTTAATTGAATCTTATTCCATAAAATGAATGAATGAACAACATGTCACCACTGCTGTTTGTTTTTTGCTCTGAAACAAACTTGAAATCCCTTGACCAATGGGCAAGAACGGCTTTTGTTTAGGCTTCGGAATATGCCGTGTAAAAAACATTCTTCTATTTCATGAAAATAGTTTTATTGGCTGAAAATCTTAACTTATTAACACAACAACATAAGGCAACTTTTTTTCAGTGTCAAGAATGTTTTTTCGTATTTACTGAAACACGACACCGCACCATTTTGAACTGAATTTGTGAATCGTTACACCCCTGCTATATATGTACTATATGTCCAAAAGTTTATAGGCACCTGTTCGTCCAGCTGTTCTTCTAGAACCATGGATATTTCTAATATGTCTTTGCTGCAGTAACAGCTCCCACTCTTCTGGGAAGGCTTTACACTAGGCTTTAGAACAAAGCTGTGAGGATCTGATTGGATTCACCCACAAGAGCATTAGTGAGGTATCATAGATGATTAGTTCTGGATCACAAACACCATCGCAACTCATCCCAAAAGGACTGGATGATGGTCCGTCCCTCCAAAAACGCAGTTTCACAGCTTCCTCAGCCCAATGCTCAACAGCTTTATACCCCTCTGGCTGGCGTTGGGCATGGTATCCTCAGGCTTGAGCTGGGCAATATTACATTAGATTAGAGTCAACTTTGCCAATGGACGAGTACAAGCACCTACAACGGAATGTTGTATGGTGATATTTATCATTATTGTGATCAATTATGTAACAGTATACCAACTAACTTCATCATAATACATATATTTGTGCATATTACACAGATAAATAGATGATACAAGCTGTGTGTTTTCTGTTAAAAGTCTGTGTCTACACGGACTGGACCTTAGAAGGGGTGTCTGGGTACTTTTGGACATATTGTGTATTTATCTTACCATTTTGATTGATTATGTCGTCTCTTAGACAGAATTTACTTCTCTGTTGCCAAGCATCTTATTTCTGGAAAAAAGTCACAGTGAACGTTATCAGTCAGTGTGCAGAAGGCTTTATTATTATTTTGACCAGATAATATATTTCATAATTTATTCTAAATATTCAGACATGTTACATTGTTAACAATGTGTTCTAGACAACTTGGAACAATTCTGTCATAAGAAAACAAGGACAATTCCACAGCCTTAGTCATGGTTCACATTTATTGTACTTCAGTGTCTAGCAGGACTTGACAATACTACACACCGATCTGTCTTCTTGTGAAAGCCTTTAGCATGTGATCGATTCCACATTTTGTCCTTAATATATGTGTGCACGGTTATTAAGCCTCCCTCCCGTGTCATGAGAGCGTCACCGTTGGTTTGACCATCACAATTACATCGACGTGCTTCTGATCACCATTCACTTTGCCCTGCATCCTTTACCTGGATGTAGACAATCAAATTTGTGTTGTTGGGTTGGTGGATGGGTTATTGTGGTTATATGAAGGAAGGGTCATGGTGGTGTGGTGTGTTGCATGTTAAATGGGTCACTGCTTCGCTGTTGTAGTCACATTTGGTGATGTACATGGGTTCACATGTTACATCTATTCCATCTTTCCCTCATGAATCTTTCCATTTTCACACCTTTTCCCTCGTCTTTCAGTCTTCATTCTTGTGAATACTGCTCTCAAAGACTTAAAGGAATAGTTTACGGACAATCCCATTTACACAATTTCCCCCTTACACCAGATGTACTTGATTAGGCAAGACATGTTTTGACATCTAGTTTACTTAATTAGTTGTGCACTGAAGCTACAAGGCTAATGTAATGGAAGCTAAAACCCCATCAGAGTAGTTGGGGTATGCCTCAATGATCAAATAGAAGTACAGACAAATGTACAGGGCTTCAGATACTGTATTTTAGATATGCTACATCATTTTATCTGTTTTTATATAGAACAGTATGGGCTAATTGACTACATTTGGGGTTAAGGGATTTTGTCTTCCAGAGCTATTCCTTTAATGTAGTTCACTGACCAATTGTATCAATGTGGACTTTAAGCCTTGTGGTTTAAATTTCCCTATACTAATTCTCAAAATATGTTTTTTTCAGTTAATTTCTGACTAAATTGTATTTTGGCATGGCTTAAATACTCAAATCATACAAAACCCAGCCTTGTTGATGTTCCACACTGATGCATTGCCCACTGCATTGCAAATGGTTTTGTGCACATACTGGAAAATGGGCTCATCCTATCCGTGCTCCTTTCATACAGTTGGTGAAGATCCAGCAAAGTCCCTGACAGAAACACCCCCCGACTTCAACCAAGCCTCGCCCCCTCCCAGAGCTCCATCCACAGCCACCTCGCTATCCAGTGACAACAAGTTTCACTCACTGCCCTTCAGTCTGAATCGAAAGAGTGGACCCAATGGGAGCATGAATCATGGCCCGCTCTCCCTCTCCGTTCAGTCGGTGATGGGAGAGCAGCAGGAGGCTCTGCCCCCTGTGACCGCCCCCTCACCAAGACCAGCATCTCCCCCTAAGGGTCAGCCAGGGTTAGAGGTGGGGTCCCTGGTAGAGGTAAAGGAGAATCCACCTCTGTGTGGGGTGATACGTTGGGTTGGTCTGCCGCCTGGACTACTGGAGCCTCTTGCAGGGCTAGAGCTGGTAATCTTTTATTTATTTATTTTAAATATCTAACTCATATGCAAACTTCTGGAAGAATTGGAATTTTTCATAAAATGCAAAAAAAATAAGTGTGATTTTAAAAGAAAAACAACCTTTTTTAAATGATAAAATCAAAGAAATGTTCAGTGCTTCACTGATCAGCATAAATTTATTTTTATAAATATAAACTAATTTAAAATTTGACGCCTGCAACAAAAGTTAGGACAGAGTAAAGCAAGAGTGTCAAGTTAATAGAATATTCAAGTTACATGGTTTTGACACCTTCCACAAGAAGGAGGTAACAGGTGAGGGGACCATTTACATTTTATTCATTTGGCTGATGCTTTTACCCAAAGCGACTTCCAAGAACAGGAAGTCCCTGTCACTGGAACAGTGTAGTGGGACGGTACCTTGCTCAAGGGTACCTCAGTAGTGCCTGGGGCGGGACTTGAACCTGCAACCTTTAGGTTCAAAGGGCAATGTCCTAACCACTAGGCCACCACTGCCTTTTATACCCATGACTGGGTATAAAAAGAGCGTCCACTAAAGGGTCAGTATGTGCAAGCAAAGATGGGCTGTGCCTCACCACTTTGTACCAAACTTCATGAGAGAACTGCCAATCATTTCAAAAACATTTCTCAACATAGATTACAGAACATTGAGGTATTTCACCATCTACAGTACACGATATTGTGAAAAGATTCAGGGAATCCAGAGAAATCTCATTCCCTGTAGGACAAGGCCAGAAACCTTTGACCCCTTAGAAGAACCATCATGCTACTATGATAAATATATCCATGTTGGCTCTGGAGGACTTCGGAAAAGTCACTTAACACAGTTTTCCACTGCATCAAGTAATGTAACCTGAAGCTCTATTACGCAAGCCTGGTTCTCTGGTTGTGACCAAAGGCATCGGAAATATGTGCTGGGGTCAGATGAGTCCAACTTTCAGCTTGTTTTTGGGAAAATGGACCTTGATATCTCCCTGCAAAGGACGAAATAGACTGTTCTCAGCAAGAGGTGCAACATCTGTCATGGTACGAGGGGGGCATCCGTGCTCACAGCATGGGTGTGAAGGTTCCAATTAAGGTGGAGGCATATTTTGGGCCATCAAGGCTGCGTCTTCTCCCAGGGTTATTTCAGCAAAGACAGTGGCACATTTTGAATGTACAAGACCAGTGTGTCTTAATAGACACTGAGATGTGCGCTTGACTGACCTGCCTGCTGTCCAGATATGTCTCCTATTGAAAATGTAAGCTTCATGACGAGGAGAACCAGACAACAGCCCACCACAGACTGTTGAGCAGGTGAAGACTTGTATCAAGCAAGAATGTCTTGTATCAAGAAAATTCCACTTGCAGAACTGTAACAGTTAGTCTCCTTAACTCCCAAATGCTTAAGCACTATAATTTAAAGGAAAGGTGATGTAATACAGTGGTAAACGCCTCCGTCTCCACGTTTTTGTTGTAGGCGTCAAATTCCACATTTTTTTACATTTACAAAGTTTATTTTGTTGATCAGTAAAAACTTTTATTTCCTCCAGTTAAATTTCAGAAGTTGTTAACACATCTCACGTTCTTGTTTTTAACTGCAGTTTATTTTAAAAAATCCCAACTTTTAGGGAAACAGTTGAGATCAAATGAGATCCATGTTCTCTTTTTGAGATGAGTTTGGTGAATGAATAGTATGTTTTAAAATTTTACATAGAAATCAGTCTGTGGGGTCAGCTGCAAACGGAAAAATGTTTTAAATGAAATTATATGGCCACAGTTTCAGATTACTGCAGTGTAGCCTGCCCATTCCAAGTGAAGCAGTAAGCAGTGTTGTTACTGCTGTCTAAGCGAATGTTTCATTGCAGACTTCCAGAAAATCGAGACCTCTAACAGGCTTTGTTACTTTTTCCCGCTAACTTTTTTTACATTTACAAAGTATATTTCGTAGATCAGTAAAAACTTTTTCTTTGAATTTCTTAGAGTTATATTTCATTATAAAAGGGCAGTGGTGGCCTAGTGGTTAGGACATTGCACCTGGGACCTGAAGGTCGCAGGTTCAAGTCCTGGACCGGGCACTACTGACACTACTGAGGTACCCTTGAGCAAGGTACCATCCCAATACACTGTTGCACGTCTTATAAAAGCGTCAGCCAAATGTAAATGTAACTTTTGATCTAGACACAATAAATGTGCAGCCTGTTAAAGCAGAGATTATTTACATGCATCAGTCTTAAAGGCACAATAGCCTTTCCTAGGGCTGAGGAAAGATCAAACCAAAAAGGAGGTGAAACAAAACCAAATTTGGTACATAAAATCATGCCAAAAATGGACCCAATAAATATATATATGCAAGAAAAAAAATGTCTGTTAGTTCTCTTTTTAACCGTGCCAGTAGGGCCTTGCTTTAATAACGGCAACTTCAGTGTCCTGTTTTGTGTTTGTAGGAAGAAGAGTGTGTAGGCTGCACTGATGGCACATTTAAAGGTACGCGCTACTTTACCTGCCCTCCGAAGAAAGCTCTATTTGTCAAACTGAAATGCTGTCGACCTGATTCCCGATTCCCTTCACAACACCACTCGCCCAATCCAATAGAACGCTGCAATTCCATAGGTAAGACACACACACACACACACACACACACACACATCTCCGTGCCCATACTGGATCTATGGCCTTAAACAGTGTTAAAGTTTTATTTTTATTTATGCTCATTTATTGTGTTCACTTTTTTCTATTTGTGCATATTTTCTGAAAGTGAGTCGATACAGGGGAAACTTAGCAGTACCCCTTGAAAACATGGGGGCGTTATAGCCAATTGTTCAGTCAAGATTCAGCAAAAAGGAACAAGAATAAGAAACGGACGTTAAATGCAGGGATACACAGTGTTATCAGAATTATACTGGTATCAGCAGGTGTGTTTTATTTTCTAATCCATGTTGAATTCATTATTTCTGCCTTTTTTATAGATTTTTTTTTGTTTTGGTGTGGGTTTTGGCATGGGCTATGGGAAATATCAGATTTCATCATCAGTGTCTATAAGTCCTGTATCAGTGCGTCCCTGATTAACCTTAATGAATGCCCTCGTGGCCCTCTAGTGGATGTATTGCATAACATCCATGCCAGCACACAGAAGACATCAAAGTATGTAGGCAGTGAAGGTTGCATCGTCTGAAATGGACATGTTCATGTCTTATGTAAATAGTGCGTAAATTAGCATAAATTGCACGTCTTTATAACATTGCTGTCCTCTCCTTTATTCCTTCCAAATTTTCATTTACCTACACCGTTAAAAAACAACAGAGCAGATCAACAGACAATTACTTAACCTACAATAAAAGTAGGAATGTTTTGCTTTCTGCTGTCCAGTTACAGTTTCGGAGAGCATCACTTGTTGTTTTTGTTGCAGCAAATATCAGTTATATTTCAGTTTTATTGTTTATATAGGGGAAATGACTTTCACTCTCATGGCAACCTGTTCGTTTCTTAAAGGGGAAGCGCAACACAGAATCAAAGTTTAGTCTAATTTGCCCTTAGCCGAATTGTAGTCTATCATCAAGACTTGTTGGGTGTGCAGAGTTGGCTTCATTAGGTTTGCACTGGAGCTACGAGACAAATGTATGTAACCGGTAACAGCGGCTTGTGTACACCAGTGAGCATTGTGCAAATCAGCTGCCTAAGTGGTCAAACACATGAATACAAGCAGTAAATCTGTCTTAACTGGTGGAATTTGGTGCAGTTGGGGACATATGTTAATGTACTGAGCTATGGCTTTAATTGGGAATATTAACAATAACTGTCCATTGAGAAGGATTTTGACACAAAGTTTTAAAGCTTCACAAGGTTTGTAAACCTAGGCCAAGGCAGGGGTGTCAAACTCCGTTCCTGGAGGACCAGTGTCCCGCACTACTTAGTACTTCCCCTCCTTAAACACACTCACTAAACCTGGCACTTAGCAGGTGAGTTGAATCAGGTGTGTTTCAGCAGGGAAATCACCAAACTGTGCTGGACACTGACCCTCTAGTACTGGAGTTTGACAACGAAACATTGTTGTTAAATTGGTAAACTTTTGCAGATAAATGTTTGACAATATAATAATAATAATAATGAAATCATGCTGAATGCCTTTTTTAAACTAAAGATAATGCATTAATGTATTTCCATTGCAAAAAGAAACCGTATAGCACCTTATTTTGCAGGAAATGACAATAACAAACCTACTTTTTGCACATTTTCTTTTTTAACGGCTTACAGTTTGCAGGAAAGGTTGATAGAAACATATCCAGCGAATTGTAATGAAGACATCTGGGGTGTGTATGGTTTGATGTGTGTGTGTGCTGTAGCATTTGGGGGCTACCTGAGCGAGGTGGTGAACGAAAACACTCCCCCTCGTACGGAGAACGACGGACTGGAGGTGATGGTGGGGAAGAAGAAAGGCATTCAGGGCCACTACAACTCCTGCTACCTGGACTCAACACTGTTCTGGTAAACACACACACACACACACACAGTTCAACAAGCTTAAAGAGAGAGTTACGATGGAGAAAGTGCCAAGTCTGTCATCTATCTAATTTCACTTATATCCTCTGTAACATTAAAAATGATCATAGAACTATATATTATATTTGGGTTTTCAATGCCAAGCTGCCTACTGTTCCCTGCTCTGCCTGAATGACTTTCCCAGCTTGTTTACTGCTGAATGAGTTGATTCAGGTGTGCAAGATGAGGAAAAAGCACAAATGTGCATAGATTGGCATCACAAGAACTGGAATTGGGAACCTGTGCTCTAGCTGAATACATATATATTTTTAAACATCTCTCCCTACCTTCTCTCCTTTTTCTCTTTCTCAGTCTGTTCTCTTTTAGCTCTGTGTTGGATACAGTATTACTGAGGCCAAAGTCCAAGACTGATGTAGAATATTACCTAGAGACGCAGGAACTGCTACGCACTGAGATAGTCAACCCACTGCGCATGTGAGTCCCCCCCCAACACACACACGCACACACACGCACACACACGCACACACAGACACACACACACACACGAACACACACACGCACACAAACACACACACGCACACGCAAACACACACAAACGAACACGCCCAAACACACACACACACATGCACACACACACACACACACAAACACATGCACACACACACTTGCGCACACATGATGTATGTCATATTCTAACACTTGTACACCTCCACTTGTCATGTGTATCTCTGTGGCTGTGTCAGACATGGTTACGTGTGTGCAACGAAGATCATGAAATTGCGGCGAATTCTAGAAAAGGTGGAGGCAGCATCAGGCTTCACATCTGAGGAGAAAGGTGAGACATCCTGTTGCTCATTTCCCCATTTGCTTTCAGCTTGTTTTTCTGTGGCTTACAACATTTTACTGAACCTTACAAAGTTTCTTTTCAGATCATCACCTTCATTGTCCTCTATAAATACACAAATACAATGTTTACACTTAAAGCTCTTCATCAAATATGGAATTGCTACCTCAGCAGAGCTAATGGGATCGGGGGGAGAATCGTGGTTATTACTGTGTCAGGTTGCAAAACAATTTGTATCACATTGTCTGAAGCTGATCATATTAATATGAATATGCTGCCCCCTACTGACCGTACGGTTAAAGAACAGACAGTAAAACGGCAACTTTTATAGTCTTTTCTTCTTTTCTCACCCCTACAGATCCCGAAGAATTCCTCAACATACTTTTTCATCACATTTTGAGGGTCGACCCCCTACTTAAACTACGGTGTGTGTGTGTGTGTGTGTGTGTGTGTGTGTGTGTGTGTGTGTGTGTGTGTGTGTGTGTGTGTGTGTGTGTG
>JBBPDA010109244.1:0-10446 GCA_037974385.1 Arnoldichthys spilopterus
TATGGATCAGTTTTCACAAACTAATCATTAAAATTCATCATTATAGTCATATAACAGTGTGTTTCTCTTGGGAGAGAGCCAGTAGTAATTTAACTTGGTTTGTTTTCACATTCGCTGAGGTGGTATTGCCTCTCTGTTACCTCACTAATGCTAATGTTAACTAGCTAGCTGATGTCAGTTTCTTATGGTTGTTGAAAGTACTACAACTGTGAGTATCAAAACAAGCTGCAGTAGGATTTGTGATTTGATATTCCACCACCAATGACTGTTAAATTGCCACGACTTTTCCACAATATTCTATGAATTTTCAGTAAATTTGAAATTTATTGTCATCTCAACAATATGCTTTTCAATGTTCAGCAGAGATGCTTTCTTTTCTTTTGCTGTTTGCCTAACCCTGTTATAACTACTAGAAATAGTAGAAACAGTATATGTTTTATTTTCCAGTATGTAGAGACATTCTTTGGCTTAGTACTGTGAGGAAAAACAAAAGTAAATACTTATTTATCCACTTGGTATCCATCTGGATACAGAATAAATTATTTGTAACAAACAATGTTATTTTTTATTAGTTAATTTTCCTATATTCTATATTTAGTTTTGCTACTGATTACTCTCTAACATTATAGAATGGAAATAAATACTTTCTGATCAATTGAAAATGAAGAAATTCAACTGAAAATGAATTTGGACTTATTTAAAATGAGCTGCTTTTGGCCTTTCTGGGCAGGAACTACATTCCCCACAGTCCCCCGCACATGACTCAGTGCTGTATCACAATGTGATGAATGCACGTCCAGAATAAACACTAAAAATATCAAGTAGAAAATTGGTTGTTTTTTATCAGTTAAAATTAGTTTTGTCTGTAATAAAGGGATTGAAGATTTGACTGAACTGAGAATCACAAGATTTTTTTGCACATCCCTTCTTTTTAAAGCTATTTAAGGCCTTATTTGTCACTTAATCCATTAATTAATGCTTTCTGGATACCCTGTCTCCTAAAGAAGCACTTTAAACTGGTGAATGAAATTTTTTGCATTCAAATAGCACAGATTTTGATCTCCCTTTAACTATCAAAATTAATGATGAGTCTGCAAATCTGTAGATTAAATTTGATAATCGAGACAAAACAGTCGTCACTAATTAACATAGAAGCCAACTGTTCTATAACACTGGCAAGTACATTGTGCACACCATGAGAAGGCAGAATGTGGGCCGACTGTGTTCAACAGTGAGCTCCAATGCTACAAATGATGACAGGAATTAGTCAAAAAGACCAATATCTCAAATGTGAAACATAATTTACCTCCAACAACTTTGCCAAATGCCACTGTTCTTCCATCCTTCTTCAGCAGTCTTACGTGTCTGTAAACACATAAAATATGTCTGCACATATACTGTACTGATATATTATGAAGTGTATTACTCTATATACATTACACAATCATAATGCAGTTACAATACTTTGTATTACATACTGTACAAGCTACTTACTGTTTGAGGAAAGAAGATTTTCTTTCTCTCTTCTAGACAACAGAAACAATATAAATAAAGTTTTCCCATGGAGAGAAGCGTGGAAAGCTAGCTAGTCTTGCTAATTGGCAGCTCCATCTAAAGTAAACTAGGGAAACAAGCGACCTTATCTTACTGGCTAGCTAGTCTTGCTATTTGGTAGCTCCATTTAAAGTAAATTAGCGAAACAAGTGAACTTTTCTGACTTTATTCACAGACTATGAACATATATAGAAAGTTATTGAAAGATCATTTAAATTATGGTTTATTTCTGTAATTTTTAGAGGACTGTGAAAAAAGTGAACATACCTCTTCATCTCTTTCTGTCATGAAGGGTCTAATTCCAGCGCCTTTGGTATAGCAACGCATCACAGCATCACAGTCTTGCGATGATTGGTTGGTACTTCAAGTGGTATTTGCATAAGCAGATTTTATTGGGTCTAATTCCTACAGTATTGTATGCACCTAATTATGATCAGTTGTAGTCAAATAATCATTTTTTAACCATTTAATCAATTGGTCATCTGTCTAAAACAGGAAGTCAATGTTATTTAGGGTTAGGGTTATTTATTATTTAAATGATAAATTATTGTTTCATTGCTAAAGTGACAGTAAAAATGAACTGGATCTTCTGAATTTTGCACAGTGTCAGAGATGACTGTTGCATTTATAATAATCAATTATTGATTTTATTTATTTAATATTATGCTTATGTGCTTGGCCACAGAATGCTGCAGAAGTTGTGCACATGCTGGACACAGAGCAATGTCAGAATTATGATTTCTAAATACTATTTTGAAATCATGTAAATATTCTTTCCCAACTAATTACTGTCATATCCAGTGATTAGTAACATAATTAATCCAATATTTCGATAATTTTCCAATAATCTCCATTTGGGACTGGATCCATGATCATAACTATCAGACAACCTTTAGTATGCCACTGTTACACATAAGAAATATGACATTTAGAGTACTTTGATTAACCCTGAATCTTAATAAGCATAGCCACCCCCCTGAATTCACACCTTAAAAATTAACAATACTTACTACAGTCCTTAATTTACCCCTTAATATAAGAACCCCCTGAATTAACAACTTAAATTTAGGATTAAGGGGTTACACACTCATGCCTTAAATCTAGTTTTAAGGTCAAACTAAGGTGTATGTTTCACAGATTAAGGGCCACTTTATTCAAATTAATGCCATCATGGGCTATGTGAGATCACTGGACAATAAAATGGATGAGCTGGTTAAAAACAACAGGGATTTTTTGTGAGTGCAGCTTAATGTGCTTTACTGAATCATGGCTGCATGAGCTTATACCCACCTCCCACTGCCGTGAACAATCAATGGCTTTCAGTGTGTGCGGGCAGATAGGACATGGGTAGAAAGTGGAAAGTGCAGAGGCAGTGGGCTCACTTTGCTCGTCAAACCTTTGTTCGGGCAGTGGTGGCCTAGTGGTTAGGACACTGCCTTTAGGACCTGAAGGTTGTAGGTTCAAGTCCCGGGCCGGCCACTACTGAGGTACCCTTGAGCAATGTACCGTCCCCCTACATTGCTCCCCCTGGCGCTGTTGGTAGCTGCCCGCTGCTCCATGTGTGATGGGTTAAATGCAGAGGTCACATTTTGTTGTGGTGCTTGAGTGTGTTCACAATGACAAAGAGTCATTTCATTTCATTTCAATGAACGATGGTGCCATCCCAGTCACATAGTGATAAAGGAACATGTCTGCAGCCATGACATTGAGCTGTTAGTGGTTGGACTACGTCCGTACTACATTTCCAGGGAGTTCTCACATGCAGTTGCCATGTTGTTTAAATCCCTCCATTGGCCAACGTGAAGATGGCATGTGATTCAAGAGATTTAAGATGGTTTATTTGTCACATACATAGTTATACAAGTACAACATGTAGTGAAATGTACCCTGATCATTCCTGAGACAATTTTTTAAATAATAAAGTTAAAGAAAAAGATTAAGTAGCTAAATCTTAAATTAAAAAAATATATATTTATATTACAAAAGAAACTATATATATAAATAATAAAATGTAACAGGTAGAAATGTATAATAATAATAAATAGAAAACTAACACTAAACAATAAACAATAAACCTAACAGTAAAGTATAAACAGTATAAAGCATTAACAATATATATATAGACCAAAATGAATTTGAATTTTACAAATAAATGTAGAATGTAATTTACATGGCACATAAAGTAAAGATGAATTTAAATGCCAGAATTTACAGAATATGCAGATAAGGCAGATGTGCAAATGGCAGAGTGCAAATAAATTAGGCAGGTGTGCAAATGGCAATGTGCAGACAGATCAGTTTTTAAAACAGAGTTTTGTCTGCATAACAATTGCCTATACAGGATTACAGTAAGGTGGTGGAGTAAGGTGAATAGTCCAGGTGAGACCTATTGAATGTGAGACATGTCCTGTTTTAAGAGTCTTTTGACCTGTGGGTAGAAACTCCCCTTGAGTCTCTCTGTTCTGGTCATAAGGCTACAGAAATGTTTGCCTGAATTCAGCAGGCGGAACAGACAGTTACTGGGGTGGGACGAGTCCTTGATTATTTTGAGAGCTCTGGTCCGGCAGCGCCTGGTGTAAATGTCCTGCAGGGAGGGCAGATCAGAGCTGCAGCAGCGTTCTGCAGCTTTGATTACTCTCTGCAGGGCTTTACGGTCTTTAGCTGATCAGTTCCCAAACCAAGTTGTGATACTAATGTTTAGGATGCTCTCAACAGCAGCTGTGTTAAAGATTTTTAGGATCCCCGGAGAGACCCTAAATCTCCTCAGCTGCCTCAGGTGGTAAAGCCGCTGCCTTGCTTCTTTGACCAGAGCATGAGTGTGTGTGTGGCAGGTGAGGTCCTCTAAAAGCTGAACACCCAGGTACCTAAAGTGGCTTACCCTCTCCACTTGAGCGCCATTAAAAGAGGGATGCGTTAGAGCAATGCTGCTTCCTGCTGTAGTCCACTATCAGCTCTTTCAGATGGAGGCTGTTGTCCCGGCACCATTTTGCCAGGTTTTCAACCTTGCTCATGTAGGCCGACTCACCATCATTAGAGATGAGGCTGAGCACTACCGTGTCGTCAGCAAACTTAACAATGGTGTTGGAGCTGTGAGTGGCTACGCAGTCATAGGTGTAGGCTGAATACAACAAGGGACATAAAATGCATCCTTGTGGGGCTCCAGTGCTGAGGGTGATACAGCTGTCCACTCTCACCACCTGGGGTCTGCCTGTGAGAAAGTCCAGGACCCACCTGCACAACTGCCCATTCAGTCTCAGGTCCTTCAGCTTGTTGAACACTTTGAGTGGAACCACGGTGTTGAAAGCTGAACTGTAGTCAGTAAAGAGGAGTCTCAGGTAACTCCCTCTCTTACTTAGGTGAAGGTGGTGTGCAGGGTGTGAGCAATGGCATCCTCTATGGATCTGTTTGGATGGTGTGCAAACTGTAGGGGGTTGATGGAACCAGTGATGTAGGAGCAGATGGAGTTTTTAACAAGTCTCTCAAACATCTTCATGACTAGAGATGTTAAGACTACCAGGCGGTAGTCCTTCAGTCTCGAGGGCTTGTTAAGTTTTGGTACAGGAAAAATAATGGACCTCTTGAAGCAGCCAGGGATGATGCACTGAGCCAGAGACTCATTGACAATGTAGGTGAAAACATCAGTCAGCTGGTTAGTACAGCACCTCAGGACATGCCCTAAAATGCCATCTGGGCTGGCAGTTTTCCTGATACTCACACGTTTCAGAGCTCTGTGCACGTTGCATGCTGACACGGTTATCGTAGCATCACTGTTTACACAGTCTGGTAGCATGCTACTGCTTTTGCTAGCCAGGTTAGCGGTAACACTGTTAGCATCAAACTGTGTGTAGAATGCATTCTGTTCCTCAACCATCCTGGACAGCCGGAAGCGGGGTGGCACCTTAGAATATCTCATAGATTTGGAGGAGTGGGGACCGGAGGAGCAGAGCTGGGTGCCGGCGACCAACATTCTGGACCCCGACCTGACGGTTGACTTCCATTGGCGGAGGCCAGAGAGATGCACTCCACGCCTACGGGGCAGGCCCCGTAAAACGCCGGGAGTCGTAGTGGGGTAGATGTCAATCTAGTGGTGACCGCAGGTCGTCGTCACCCAAATTCTAGCCTTCTGGTTCAGCCCCAAGGCAGCTGGTGGGTGTTGGGGCCAATCACCGGAGGCTACTTAACATCTACTGGAACACAGGAGGTTGCAAAGACTACTCACTCACGTGGTACTCCGAGCGTTCTCCAAGCTGTTTCCTAGTCACCATGGTTTTTTGGACTCTTAGCTCTGTGATTCGTTTACTCTTAGCCTTAGTCTCAGATATTACTGTTTGCCGGTTTTTCAACTCTCTGCCTGAACCTGACTACGATTTTTGGATTCCCCTTTCTGAGTGATCTGCATTTGTGTCCAAGACTCACCAATCATTACACTGTGTCTGTTATCACTGAGATAGTGACTGAAGCCAACGTACTATCCAAGAACTTTGAATCTTCAGCGATATGAGACACATATTATTACTTTCATTTGAAATTGAAACTAATAAACTTAATTGCCTATTGTTAATTGTAAGTTTAATATTAACCAAACTTACAAATATTGGGTGCAAGTAAATTTATAAGACTGATTACTTGATGGGAATTGTACCTCCAGCACCTACAACTGGTCTGATGAGTCTCGATTTCAGCTGCGACATTTAGATGGTAGGGTCAGAATTTGGCGTAAACAACATGAAAGGGTGGATACATCCTACCTTGTGTCAACAGTTCAGACTGGTGGTGACTGACATTTTCTTGGCACACTTTGAGACAAATAGTACCAATTGAGCATCGTTGAAACACCACAGCCTACCTGGATATTGTTGCTGACTGTATCCATCCTTTATAACCACAGTGTACCGGTTTTCTGATGGCTACTTCCAGCAGGATAATCCACCACAATGCTCACATCATCTTAAACTGGTTTCTTGAACATGACAATGAGTTCACTGTACCCCAATGGCCTCCACAGTCCCCAGATCTCAATCCAATAGAGCGCCTTTGGGATGCGGTGGATTAGGAGATTTGCATCATGTACATGCAGCCAACAAATCTGCAGCAACTGTGTGATGCTATCATGTTAATATCATGTTAAAAATATCTAAGGAATGTTTCCAACACCTTGTTGAATCGATGCCAAGAAGAATTAAGGCAATTCTGAAGGCAACACAGGGGTCTTACCTGGTACAAGCAATGCGTATCTAATAAAGTTGCTGGTGAGTGTACATTTTCCCTTTTTATATTTGTATTTAGAAAGAATAAATAAAATTGATGAATTTTCAAAAAAAAAAGCCCAGTACCAGGATCCAAACTAACTAACTAACAGATAAGTATGCATAAACACTAAGTATGTGTAAAGAATGTGTAAATTGGAAAACAGTCTTTATATATAATATATAATATTTTATATATTATTATATAATATCTGGAAATAGTCTTGCTAAAGGATCTCTCAAGACTATTTGAGAAAACTATAATATGGGAAATCTACCAAGCTTCAGTTCAAAAATAAATCAAACTCAGAGTCCAGCGAAGATTACATTTTTTCCCCAAACCCTACCAATCGCAATTACTCAAAATGATTTCACAGAATGGGACAGAACAATATGGAGGTTTATATGACAAGGAAAAAAAACCTTTAATACAGTATAGAACATTACAGCTGCCAAAAAAAGGAATAAAGGGGCATCATCTCTACAAAATATTTCTGCACATACTAGAGCATTACTTTGCTAGTGTAATCTATCTTACAATACACAATGAAAGGACATAGAATGTAGTATGGTACCTGATTTACTTACACTGACAGTATATATAGAAACAATGGAAACTGGATGAAATCAGTAATGGGGTCTGGAACACAAATTGGAAGAAGATTCTGAGCTGGTGTGCATACGATTCTGATTTTAAACCAAGTAAGATGGATGACAGATTTAAACTTTGGACTAAAAAAGGATAATATCCATTTAACATGATATTATGCATTTCCAAAATCTGAGACCAATTCTCATTAAAATTTATCTGTATATCGAGGTGAGAAATTTCTACAACCAAAACATTGAAAATTAAAACACCAACAACAAAGACACCAGCAAACCCTTTATTTAATTTTTCATAAAACATATACATCAGAGAGCATTAGTGGTGTTATTGCCCAACTATGCAAGTCTTTATGAATTTGAAAAGTTTAAACAAGTTAGGTCTACAAAATATATATAAAAAAACAGACAAGAGAAAGAAGGAAAACTGTCAATAACAGGAATTGTGACATTTGTAAATCCCAATGGAAATGAACAAAATTACATATAGAGAAGAATTCTGCTGAAAAAAAAATGTTGCTGGATTTGTTGTCACCCCTGATATGAAGGTACACTCTGATAATGGTAACCCTCAATGTTGGAGGAATTGTGGATTGTGGATCACTATCATATTTTCTGGGATTGTCCAAACAAGAGACCTTTCTGTAGAGAAATACATAAGGCAATACAGATAATTTTCAGCACAGATACCATTTGACTTGGTAATGTAAAATGGTAATGGCAGTATTGTTTTGACTTGCTTTTTATACATTTTTATACATAGGAATCGGCTTAAATTCTTTCAAATCAAATTGCACAACTGACCAGCAGTTACTGTAAATGCTCAGTTGCAGTTATTGCTGCACAAGGGGATCACACCAGATACTGAAAGCAAAGGTTCACACCTTGTAATACTGAAACTAAATAAATGACCATGCTTACCTTTATCTCATTTAACTGGGTTCTTTTTTACCTACTTTTAGGACTTCTGAGAATGTTTTAGTTCATATTTATGCAGATGTATATCAAATTCTAAAGAATTCACTAACGTTTAAGCACAATTGTAGCTGCATTTTATATTTAACAGTTAGAGGTAGAGACTATGTGTGTAAAATGTGCATTTGTGACCTCAGTGTCACTACTGGGCTGAGAAAAATCCAACAGTGATGAATGATTAGAGGAGGATAAACATAAATCATCACATCAGATTAACTATCTGAACAATGATCAATTAGTGTACATTTAATACATGTACAAAGTGGATAAACAGGTTAGATGTGTTAAATAAAGTGGACAGTAAGTGGACACTGTTTAAAAATTCCAGCAGTACTGCTATGTTTGATCTACCCTCTACAGCACACTGACACACACACTACTACCATGTCAGTATCACTGTTGTGCTAAATAAAATCCATTACACAAATAATACCTGTTCACTGGTGGTCATTAGTTTTTGGGTTTTTTTTTAATTTTTAAAAAAAAATTACCTGATTCACAGTTGTGAAGTTCAAACTGGTTTCTGTGTCAGCTCACTTCATTCCTGCAGTGCAGAGGGTGCCGTCTTGAGATAATTATTTTTACTTATTAATGCATAAGCCTATAAATATAAATAAATCTAAAGAAAGAATGAAGTCCATAAACAGCAATATTCTCAGTCTTTATGAAGACAAGCATTACCTAGACATTAATTCAATGAGAACTCCGTGCTCTCCTGGTTCAATTGATTATATGCAGTGCAGAAGTACACATGATCAAGTCTTTCTTTAATGGATACTGTAAGATTCTCTCCATGTTGCAGTCCATGAGGCCCACTCCATTTAAACTCTGCCTGAACTGGATGGTGCAGTGAACACACAAGTACCAGAATGCAATTTCTTCCTCATTGAAAATGAAGCCAAAACTTTTATCCATGAATTCACTGCAGGATTCCTCACCCACATAAAATACTCATTTCACATCACCCTGATTCTTTCTTTGTTACACTGGCTGCCCCTTTCATGCCTTATAATGTTTAAAATCTTACTCCTCATCTTCAAAGAACTTAATGGTCTTGTCCCCTATACCTCTCTAAACTAATATCTCCATACTCTCCACCCCAGTCTCTCAAGTCATCCACAGCTTACTCTCTGTCCCTCAAACCAGGCTCTCCACTATAGGAAACTGGTCCTTCTGTGCTGTTGCTCATAAACACTAGAACTCTTTTCATCTATCTCTTAGTGGTTGTACCCCATCTATAAAATTTAAACAGACCTTAAACCTTCCTCTTTAATGAATAATCCTCTCCCTCCATTCAATCTTTATTTTCAATTAGTTTTTTCCCTTGTAAAGTGGTCTTGGGATTGTAAAAGGTGCTACGATGACACTTTTAGCTTCCTCAAAGTAATGTTAGCTCTCTGGTTTCCTCCCTGATTCAACAATTGTACTTTTTCCAAAGTTCCTCCATGTGCTAGACACATCATCATAAAGGGATTTTCCTGTCCTTTATATCAGAATATTTAAACCATTATAATATTTACTAACATGAGCTCGAGTTCTTGTCCCTCAAATCACATCTTTGAGATTTAAGATTGTAAAATATTCACTTACCAAGCACTTCAACATCATAATCAGAATATTGTAGCTTTCCATCCACCTGGATTTCAGACTGATACAAACCACTTTCACGTCCAGTTAATCTCTGAAGTGTGAAGTCTTCAGTTTTAGTATCAAGATGTCCATGATCTGGAAGTCGATACCAATGAGGTGGATCGGTACTGTCCCACTCAACGACTATGTTGCTTTGAAGTTTCCACAGAACGGTCTCAGGTTTGCCTGTTATTTCAGGCAGGAAAGTGTAGTCTTTCCCAGTCTCAATACAAACAGTCTTAGCACTAACTGCATGATCTAATTCAATAAATAAGCAATCCAATGTTGATCAAGGCAAAATAGTGGCGGCTCTTCTTGAAAAGTTAAATCATGTCAGACACATATTCAAGATGGCGCCGCACGAGTGGCAGCCTGTTGCAGCAGCTCCGTCCGTTTTTTTCAACTTTTCCTCTTTATTTCCTTTTTTCCTTCTTTA